>LBNU01039456.1:0-36282 GCA_014162995.1 Artemisia annua
ATATATATGTATACTACTAATTAATTAACGTTGACAAATAAAATCCTTTTATTTACTATTTAACACTCTATTAAATTTTTGTCTTGGCTACTTAGACAAAACGCACCCTCTTTGGTCATCCTTGACGACTCGACACCAAACCACACAACCAATATCCAATCTGTGACCTCGAATAACCAACGACCAACATGAAAACAAATGAGCTTAATCCAAATGAATTCTTTATGACTGAAAAGAACGACAACAACTCATCCTTGTGGTAATAATGAACCGAGACCAGTAGCAAACTAACAACGACAAGAATCAACTTGAAAGCAAACGAACCAATTCATCAATAACCTCAACTACAACAATTCAAAATAAACACCCACTTGCTGCGAAAATAAGCAGATTCCAACCAAGACCCAAAAGTGAACACTTCAAGTTTTATAACAATCAAACACCCATTTGTTCTTTTCTTACCACACGAACTTAAATCAAAAGTGTTTTTAGATCCTGTTTTAATCCAGGTTTATATTCAGTTAACATCCACAAAACTCACGAACTCATTTTTATAAACATAGATCCACGAAAACAATAACACTATATCTAATAATCGGTAGAAACAAAACAAATATAAACGTGGGTTCATGTTTTACCGAGGTGAGACAAAGGGAGGCGAGGAGGGTGACGGCAGTGGTGTCTTTACGAGTATAACTCGAACCACCCAGTAAATACACGAACCAACCAAAACCCTAATTCGATCTAACTACCAACCCTCGTCTTCTTGTCTTCATGGCGTCGGCAGTAAGTGGAGGGATAGCCGAGGATGGTGGCAACGGCTGAGATGGTGACGGTGATGTTGTGATGGTGACACCGTGACTGAAGCTTGGTCAGGAGATCACCAACCATGAGTCAAAACTCCCCAAATCTTCGTATAACTCGAAAACACGAAGAGGGTGAAGGTGAGTTGTGGATTCGAGGCTGAGAACTCGAATGAAGAAGATGTTATCGCGGGGTACACGGTGCGTGCGTTATATCAAAAGGAAGATGGTGAAAAGATGCACGTGATGGTGGTGGCGGTGAATGGTGACGCTCGGCGGTGGTGGTGTATCGCCGGAAAATGTGACCGGAGGTGATGATGGGAGAAGTTGGGTGTGTCGGCTGGAAAAGAAAAGGGAGTGGGTATTAACCCTAAAGTATGTTATAAAATATATATATATAGGGGTAGGTTAGGCTTAGTAATTCACAAGGACCATTCTGTCATTATTTCAAAGTGACGGGGCGGCAGGGTAACTAACTTCCAGGGACCAATCCTGTAGTTTGCTATATCTTTCACGAAATAAGGTTCGGGACTCATTTAGGCGAGTGAACGAGAGATTTAAAATACGAGATTAGCACCAATGTTCTCAGAATAATAATTCTAATAAAAATGAATATGAATACGTCCAGTTTCTCCAAAAATCATACCAACTCAAAATAGATTATCTTTCTCCGAATAGAGCTTGGGAGGAATTTTGCGGGTTGTCACAGCCTCACCTCCTTAAAAAGAATCGTGTCCTCACGATTCAATTCAAGTCACCTGTCAAGGTCTGAAAGAATGAACATATACGCACGAGGATTCATCTTCACGTCTCCTACTTGAGTTTAGGATCCTTTAGCAAGTTTCGACGAGCTTTGTCAATAGCGATGCGACTTTATGAAAGTCGTCCAATTCCAAGGTTCAAGATTCCAATAAGGTTTGGACGTTATAAGATTAAAAATTTCTCCAAGAGGAATAACAACTGCCTCATTGGCAAGTCGTTTCTTCGAATTTCGTATATGAAAGGTCGGGGATGCAATTGAGTTCTGACGGTAACTTATATCGGTGAACTATCAATCTCACTCTAACAAGGATCTAAAAGGATCAATTACGACAAGGATTCATGATTTCTATAAGTCTCTCAACAAGGTTTCAAGAGGTTTTCATTATCAGGTTTTCTAACGATTCACGAGCAGCTTATCTCTCCATTTCGACTTCGAACAATCTCCTTGGTAGTTTCGTTAACATGCTCATGGTTAGGAAGTTGGGTATCTCCATCTTTATCCAACAAGTCGGCGATTGGCACTTGCGACCATAGAGGGTCTTTTAGTGCCGTTGAAATACTGAAATAGCAGGTAAGAGAGAAATTGACCAACAGGAGGCGTCTATTGCCAAGTTCGATTAAGTAGATACGAAATATGTTCTCATGGCCTTAGGAAGTGGTTGATAAAATGTGAGTGTGAGACGATTGTCTCAATCTGAAAGAATAGAAATCGGCACTATATGATGCACATCGATCTTCTTCACATATAGACGAGTAAGGTTGTCCATACCGTTCCGCTGGCTAGCAGGAGGTGGACAGGTTAAGTAGGATTATCAACAATAATTACTCGGGTAGAGGTGCAAGATTACTCTCAAGGTCTAGCTTATGATATAGCAGCAGAATAACAATCGACAAAAGATTTTGTGAAACGGCTTATAGGATAATAAGATAACAACCCATTGTTTATAAATTGTAGGAAGATCAAAATCTCAGTTTTCAGTTTGATTTCATAACATTGTAGCAAGGTAGCAAAACGTTTTATGAAATCGTCTTATTAAGCTATTTGTAAAATAACTTATAGGGTATCAAGAAAGCATTTCACCATTTATAAAATGGTAGTTAGATCAAAATTTTGATATTTAGGATAGTAGTAAGGTTACATTTGAACCCATAGTATGGCAACAAATATTTTATAAAATCGTTTTGTGAAACAATTTCGTAAAATAGTTTGTGAGATAACAGGCAAAACAATTCTCCTTTATAAAATTAGTGGTAAAATCAAAATTTTGATTTTTGGGAAGTAGCAGTAAAACATCTTGTAAGATGACAACATTTTATAAATTATTTTCAAGGCAGTTTCACTATCCAATAAGGAAGGAGCAAAGATAATTGGCATTTCCGAGGGACGAGGGGAGGAATAGGTGGTTGTCCCAAGGATCGTGATTCAAGTTACATCTCAAAATCTTAAGAATTCTGTTAAGCACGAAATCTTTGCTAATTGAGGGATTTAACAAGTTCAGAATACAACTCTGTAAGAGAATGTTGATTGCTATTAGCAATTGGTTGGAGTCGGTTGACTCAGCACGATACTTAGGTTGGAGGCGGAAAATACAACCTCGATTGAACATCGTCACTAAAACAATATTGATTGAATACCATCGATTGAGAAAATGAACATCCTCGATTAAGAAAATGAATAACGTCGATTAAAATAATGAATATCATCGATTGAAGAAATAAACATCATCGATTAAGAAAATGAACATCATCGTTTAAGAAAATAAACATCTGGTTAAGAAAACACATCAATAGAGCACAACGCTTGAGGTAGAGGCGGCTGTGACTAGATCGCCAAATGAAACGAGGCTAAATGCCGAATCAAAATTTGGAACAAGGTCCAAAATCACGAGAAAATAGTCAAAATCCAATCCAAAATAGTGGAGACCAAATTCATAAATGTCCGAGAGTCAAATCAAGACATAGTCGGAAATCAAATCAAAACGAAGCCAAAAATTTAAATCCAACGTATCCAAAATCAAATCCAACGTAGCCAGAATCAAATTCAAACGTAGCCAAAGTCAAATTTAAAATGGTTAAAACCAAATCCAAAATAGCCAAAAGTCAACTCAAGACATAATCGGAAATCAATTCAATACGAAGCCAGAAATCATATCAAAACGTAACCAAAATCAAATCCAAACATAACTGAATCAAATTCAAACGATAGTCTAAACCAAAACGGAGAATTCCAATAAGATCAACGAGGCTTACGACGATATGCAACTCGGATTCAAATGATGTCAATCGGGTCTAACCCGACCCAATGCGAACTACGCTCGATGGCGGCGAATAGGAATTCCACATAAACGAAGACGTTTAGTGGTTTCAGAAGCAATACGATTCATGCGGTGTTGCAATGCCATTGTGTCGTGTGCAAGTGCAGGCTTAGGTGTTATGTTCAATGCTTGTGTGTGCACGCAAACTTATCATTCCTAAAGGCAACTCTAACCCGAACATAATGCTGTTATAACTACTCTCAGTATCACAAAATTCACCTCTGAGCCAGACATAGGTGATCAGGCTATGTCCAACTGTCCCTGGTTGAATGTAGGTGATCAGGCTACATTCACCCGAGGTTCAATGAATTTTGAAACACTCAGCCTAGTTACGCTAGTAATATGTCCTTTATATCCCAAATTCATTCCCAATAATACGACTAGTGTGCAAAATCAACACTCAATAATGAGATTACGCAAGGAAATAGCGTAACTCAGTGATAGATGCGGTACTTGCATAAGCATATGGAAATGCTCATGGTGAATAGTTAAGATAGGCGGATATGAAATATCCTAAGGTAAGGCACACACTAAATGATTATATCCTCAACTCATCAATTATATCATAAACAATTCTACACAAAAATCATCAAATATCTCATCAACTTATCATCAATCATATCATTCAATGTATTCTCGGTTATCTAATCGACTATATCCTCAAATGAAATCTTATGCGAGGCATCGGCTTGGCAGGCAGGCACGTAGCGATCATAGGGTTTAGTTTTCACAAAAGTGGTTATAGTCTAGGTTTTAAAAATTACCCAGTTCTCTATAACCTGGCTCTGATACCAATCTGTAACACCCCCAAAATTCGGGTCTAGCGGAAGCATACATGCAATGGGGTGCTACGAAATCGGTATCATAACACAAGGAACAAAGAATGGTTTTTATTTCATTTATTTGGAAATAAAAAAAACTGTTACGTAAAGCATAAAGTTTACATGATATTAAATAGTGCGGAAATAGGCTCATAAAATAATAAAAGCGGTCCCAAATGTTCATCAGAGTCGCCTATGACCATGCCCCTTGCCAAGCGCCTTCAAATAGTGAGCTATCGCCTTAAACCTGAGAATACACGCTAAAGGTCAGCTTACGCTGGTGAGTTCATAGAGTTTAAGTTATAAAAACAGTTATGGACCTGAAGAGTTTAAGTGCTATATGTGACTAGAGGCAGGTATAGACATCACAATCACAATCNCATAAAATAATAAAAGCGGTCCCAAATGTTCATCAGAGTCGCCTATGACCATGCCCCTTGCCAAGCGCCTTCAAATAGTGAGCTATCGCCTTAAACCTGAGAATACACGCTAAAGGTCAGCTTACGCTGGTGAGTTCATAGAGTTTAAGTTATAAAAACAGTTATGGACCTGAAGAGTTTAAGTGCTATATGTGACTAGAGGCAGGTATAGACATCACAATCACAATCTCAATCTCAAACTCAATCTCAATCAATAATTTATCATCTTAGGAAAGATGAATCAATGGTCACTAGCCAGGTCACAACAAGGAACCACCCGTTACTGCCCCGGATCCAGGCCGCAGCAGAGTCTATTCCAAACTAGGGTCAAAGCGCCCTAGCTCTAGGTCAACTCTACTTCCGTCTAACCTTATCTAGCCAACACATGTAGCAAAACCAAGTAGTAGCAGGTCCAAGAAAAATGGTTTGAGCTAGGAAGCTCTCATGTATAAACCAGGTAAACACATAACGCATTCGAATATCCAAATCAAGTATATCAGTAAATCAATCAATCAATCAATCAATCAAATCTATCAATCAATCAAATCTTAATCAAACCGTTCACGTAATCAGATAAACAATCATTGAGTTTAGTTAAAAGAGCATGTATTCTCCCCCAAAAATAGCTATGAAAACTTGTTTAAAAGAAAGGGGGGGGGGGGGCTATGAACTCACCTTAGCCACAGCAATGCAAAGATTACGACCGACACAACTTGGCATCTAGAGCTAATCACAACGATATCCAAAACATGGGCACGACGGCACCAAGTAGTACGAACACGAGGGTACATCCTAGTACGCATATGATTATCTCAAAATATAGTTCGTACAATAATAAAGTCTATGAAAGACGATGTGTCATAGTTTTCGTGGATTACTCAAATCATTACTTATGAAAAGCTTAGTATCAATGTTTCGTAAGAAAGCTTTATGTTTCGTGTGGTGTGGTAAGAAGACATAAACTCCAAAATATATAACTCACGCCAAAATGAAAGAGACATCGACACGTAACTCACGCCAAATAGACAAGACATCGACATGCAACTCACGCCAAAGAGGAAGAAATACCGACATAGTCGATAGATACTAACTAAACTCATGCCAAAAGGAAACGACCTTTTCAAGATCAAGAAATACTAACAACTTGAATTAATCAAAGAAAATATATAAAATGACGACCACTAACTATTTAATATAAAATAGGTCAATCGGTTAGTTTAGGTATTTACCCCATAATCCCAAATAGTTTAGAATAGTTTCAATAAGTTTTATAAGGAAATCGCAAGTTAATAATTCAAATATGAAAAGGTTTTAACGATTAAATAAAACTATTCCTTTTGAATTCTTTGTCGGGTTTTATTAAAAGAAATCTTTAAAAGGTTTAGAAATGAAAATGTAAGTTTGGAAATAAAAATGTAAGTTTAGAAAGTTTTATAAATTTCGGCATGACGCGTCCACTTATATAACTTTCCCAAGTCAATAGACTTTAAATAAACTCAACTCTCCAAAAACAATATTTCCCGACAACTTAATAGAAAACTAATAAAGTGTCTTCATTGTTTATTAGACATTATTAACTTATTGTATAATCGTCGCGAATCAAATATATTAAATTCATGACGAGTCTAATATATTGTATTTGCTCCAAGTCAATAAGTCCTTATTTGTCCAATGTCCAATGTCCACTACATATTAGTCCAAAAGTCTAGTCACAATCCGTATCCAAATCCGTTATGTATTAGTGTTTTTCGATATCAAGTGTTAAGTCTCAAAAATATTCCGTAACGTACTAAGAGTGCCAAAGTCAAAACATATAAATATCGCTTGTCCATTTAATCCGATATATGTAAGTGTTATTAATCCAATAATAATCCAATTATGTCAAGTCCCAAGGCATTAAATCCGTCGAATATTATCCGAATCACAAATCTAATAACCGAGTATTACATTCCCAAGTGATCGAAACGTACCAATATATCATCAAAGTCAAAATAAACAAGAACCATTAGTCCGATAGATTGATTACTATATCTATACTATCTATAATGGAAAAATGGTAAAAGTGAAATGTTGAGTTTTCAACAATAGTCAAATGAGAGAGAAAAGTGAAATGTAATTAATACTATAATGGAAAAATGGTAAAAGTGAAATGTTGAGTTTTCAACAATAGTCAAATGAGAGAGAAAAGTGAAATGTAATTAATACTCTTATTAAAACACCCCATTACTTAAAAGTACAATNAGTAAGTGGAGGGATAGCCGAGGATGGTGGCAACGGCTGAGATGGTGACGGTGATGTTGTGATGGTGACACCGTGACTGAAGCGTGGTCAGGAGATCACCAACCATGAGTCAAAACTCCCCAAATCTTCGTATAACTCGAAAACACGAAGAGGGTGAAGGTGAGTTGTGGATTCGAGGCTGAGAACTCGAATGAAGAAGATGTTATCGCGGGGTACACGGTGCGTGCGTTATATCAAAAGGAAGATGGTGAAAAGATGCACGTGATGGTGGTGGCGGTGAATGGTGACGCTCGGCGGTGGTGGTGTATCGCCGGAAAATGTGACCGGAGGTGATGATGGGAGAAGTTGGGTGTGTCGGCTGGAAAAGAAAAGGGAGTGGGTATTAACCCTAAAGTATGTTATAAAATATATATATATAGGGGTAGGTTAGGCTTAGTAATTCACAAGGACCATTCTGTCATTATTTCAAAGTGACGGGGCGGCGGGGTAACTGACTTCCAGGGACCAATCCTGTAGTTTGCTATATCTTTCACGAAATAAGGTTCGGGACTCATTTAGGCGAGTGAACGAGAGATTTAAAATACGAGATTAACATCAATGTTCTCATAATAATAATTCTAATAAAAATGAATATAAATACGTCCAGTTTCTCCAAAAATCATACCAACTCAAAATAGATTATCTTTCTCCGAATAGAACTTGGGAGGAATTTTGCGGGTTGTCACATGTACTAAGTGGTTGTAGCTTATACTAAAGATTCGGGAAGGTTTAGACTTAGTTTCGGGGCCTGAATGACCTAATTAGGGTTTTGTGCTTAAAGGACTTGTACCTAAGCTCTAAGGAGTTGTAATAGGGTTTAGAGGGATTAAGATATCCTAAAGTTGCTAAGGTAACTTATACATAAGCCTTGAATACTTTCTAACTAGTTTGGATAAGAAATCGGGGTTTTAGAAATAACCGTAAACACTTAGGGCTTGTTTTGGTGTTATGATAGATATAATATACTAGAGTGATAGAATACTTAGTAAAATGATGTTTAAAACTTATACTTGACATACTAGGAGGTTTATAAGTTATAACCTTAGAGATATTTGGCATTGGTGGTTGTGTGAGCACGTCTAGGAGGCTATGTAAGCTAGTTAACATAGTGGGAAATGAAATAAAGCAAAAATTTTACCTTGAAAATACCTTATATAGATATTGTAGTGGGAATAACCTTAATGAAAATTATGGGTTGTTACAGTCTCACCCCTAAGAGAAAATCTCGTCCCGAGATTTGGTAAAAGGATAAAGTGAAGGTTGGGATAGATGGACAAGTTTACGATCCTAAGGAAATCTAGAGACTCATTGGGAAGGTAGCAAGGAAAGGAATTTGTTTCGTACAAACGGATTGGAGGGAAATTGTTTGTACGAATTCCATATACTTAGAACCACTCATTTATAACTTGTCATTTACAAATAGAGACATCCCAATCCTTTGTAAGTAAGAACTTATAAACTTATGGTTGGGTGGTTTATAATTTCCTTATTAAAATGAAGAAGCGTCCTAATTCATTTCAAGAAGATGATTATAATTCAACCTCAAGTAATATCGGCCAAAGTATGGTGTGAAAGTGACGATAAGTAGAAAACGATTCTTATGATTTTTCTCAAAATCATAAAGGGTAGTGAAAAGAGTGATGTCCTAAAATGAGGTGCTAGGAATACTTTTGCTATCAGATTAGCAAAAATATAGGTGAGGTGCACTTACGTGGGTTAAAAGTGCGGGTGAGTGTTCTAATTCAGAGTTGAATATGAAGGAATCGATAAGATTGACATACTATGTCAAGCTTCGATATCATCTAGGATGATATTGTACGAAAGGAAGAGTTGTGAAGAACATGTTATTTGGGAAAGTTTTGGAGAACATTGTGAAACTTACAATGTTTTGAGGAAAGGTTTAGAGATCATGGGGACCTGTGGGTTATGGGCCCACTAGCTAGACATGGGTTATTAGCATTAGCCATGTTAGTAACTCGGGTTTCTAGTGCTGCAGTACTACTGTCAGCAACTAGTTGCCAAAGCATCCTGAGTCATGGCTTGGAAGATAACACGGGATAAGAAGGATAATATCATAATTCGGTCATAATGAGGATTACGAAAACTCCGACTTAGATATTTTTACAAGTTCTAATAGAAACTTGCGGAATAACGGGATATTGGAAGTACAAGTTCTAATACTTAGAAAATTGTAGGATGATGGAAGAGTAGGGTATAACGGAAGAGTAGGATTTAACGGAAGAGTAGGAAACCTAAAACTAAAAGGACGGAATTCCTAATAAGGATAAGATTCACTAGGTTCCTCGGAAGATTGTTTCCCCACCTAAAGGTCTCGGTACGATTTATAGTGAATTAGCTAGTTTCCTATAGACTCAAAGTCTGGGGGTGGTGTAATTAGTTTAAAACATGCGTTTTTAGAGGGTCATTTAGTTTCTAAACGCGTATATATTTGATCATTTATTGCCATAAATCGTTTCTTTTTCACATTTTAGGTACTTGGGACGTGAAAGTTGGAAACCGACGTGATTTTGGCTATTTTGGACAAGAAAACGAAGAACACAACCAAGTCGCGAATCCATCAAGAAAAAGGAATCTTGACGGCGTCACAATCTATAACGTGATGCCGTCACTTTCATTTGGATGTAAAGATTCAAAGTAAATTTTAGAAGCGACGATTCAGACTTTTTATAAAACTGGAGAGCCGACGGCATCACACTTCATGACGGCGTCAAGAGTTACATAGCGACGACGTCACAACGGCGAGAAAGTTATAGAAGAAACCCTAATGACAGCGGGCTGACGGCGTCACAACCATAACGTGATGTCGTCACCTATTAAACCTATATATACTTTTGCATGTTTTTCATAATTCGTGTAACACTTTTGGGTATCACCTTGGAGATGAATTTAGCACCTTTTGTAAGGGTTTTTCAGCCCCCAAACCCTATGTTTAATTGAACTTAAGTTATTCCTCTTTAATCATTCAATATGTCTATGTGTTGTTAGATTTTTTTTCTTTCAGATAGATCTGTTAATGTTTGTTTAGATCTAATGAAACTTAGTTATTAATTATTGATTGTCGTCTCTTGTTTAATTGGTTGCCTCGTGTTAGGAGTAGGAAAATCGGCTTCCTTCTTATATGTAATAGCTTGTCCATCTTACTAAACGCAACACTAGAGTGCACTGGTTGTTTTTCTCGTTGTATTTATTGCATGGTATCAAACAACATTTTTGCATTTTTCTATGAAATGCGATTGTTTGGGAGTACCAATATAGTTAAACCGCTGATGCCAAAATACATTAATTAAACATGAAACATCAATAAAAGTCATGAAAATTATGAGTTGACTAATGATGGAATAAAAGAAAATAAAACCACACACCGTGCTGCTGTTAATAATGATTCCAAACCAAGAGGGAATGGAAAATATGAGCTGTCAAGAAAACTCGAGCTTGTAACTGAGAACATCTTAATCACATTAGTTTCGAAGCCCTTCACATACAACGATTCACATATATTGCAGTCACAAGATGTACAAGAAGCTTGCAATCAACAAACTCAAGTGATGCTAGAGTTTCTTTCTTTTGCTCTAGAAGTTTGTAGAGTCCCTCAACCTAAAAAATACATATGAGTTAGAACTGAAGAATATAATGTCATCAAAGGAAAAACAATTTCCTTCACATGATCGGTTTCATGATTAAAAATACCCCTAGCTATACTTTAAGTTCTATATTTTTTTCCTCATCGGCGACGTATATAATATTTCATAAAAAGTAGCAGCACAAGCATGCAGAACTACCAATTGCCTACTTATTCAATGTGAGCCAATTAATTTCCAAATATTCCAACTGATATTTTGTTAATAAACACTGTTACACAGATGATAAACGTCAATAACTTATACAATAGATCATTTGCTAATAATTCATTGTTCTTCTTTTTGGTTTATATTACAATGAAAACATTTAAATTTCAACTCATTGCTTATTAATGATTTGCCTAACATGTTGAAATACATATATAGTCCTAAACGTTTTATGAGATATCTAGATTATTTTTGTGTTTATATTGTATTCTTAGATTTTTTATAATTTAATTGGGCCAATAAACATGTTCCACATTTTTACTGTAAAATTTATTGTATCGAATTTGTACGTTAAACAAGAAAAATGTTTCATTTTGGTCATTTTTGTTAGTTAAATAGGGCTAATAACATGGAAAATGTTTCAAGTTGATATATTTAATTTCTAAAAAGTGCAAAAAATTATCTCTAAATGTTACACAATTGTCATTTTGCAATTCTTCAAATATAAAGGAAAAGGGACATTTTCAAAAAGTTCTAATGACTAGTTTAGTACGATAAATTACACAATGATCAATGTGTTCATAAGAAAGCATGAGACAAACTTTTCTTACCTTCTTTAGAAACTTTCTGGGCCAGGAGCGAATACTTTTAGCGAGTATCTTCCTTCGGTGTACATAGTGAGATCTAAAATTATGATCCTCAACATCTATGATTAAAATCGACATCCTACCTTTTAATCGTGTATCACTCACATAAAGGTTAAATGAAATAGTTTACTCTAAAACAAGATTAAGAGAGAAGTTGAAAGAGGATGTTAACGAAGGCCAAACAATGATATAATAACGATGACCGAAACAAATCAAAATATTTAAGGGTGTATGGTCTTAGCCAAATGAATCACACTATTTATAATATTCTAATTTTTACCGTTAGCTAACGGTCATATTCTAAACTTCGAAATACTTTTAATTGACATTAAGCTTATTAAATTTGAAATAGAAAAACGATATAACCGTTGGACAACGGTCTTGGTAATATATGTAACTTATTTTTTTTGAACTTATTGATATTGATGTTTAAGTATAATCTACCATATTTGAAATGTATGCTTAATTGTTCAAGTAGAACAATATCATATAATGTTATATTGTATACATCTTAAACCGTTAGCCAACAATCATATTTTAAAGAGGGAATTAAGATACACCTCTTTTATAGCATTTTATAAAAAATTACCTTCGCATTTTTAATTGTGTTGATACATAAACTGACTAAAGATGGAGCTTGTGACATTGTTTATCAATGCATAAACACTAATTTGTATAAAATTAAAGTACTATGTGATGATCAAATTGTAAAATGGAAAATAAAATCCCTAATTTGAAGAGTCTTTACTATTGAAATGATGAATTTATTTAAATGTAGTAGAAATTAAATAAAGTTAATTAATTTAGGGGAGCATTTAAGTTAATTGATTTTGTTTTGAAATTTATTAAAAATTTTGAACTCATTTATGACCCAACCCGAACATGATAGTAGTAAAATAGTGGACTAACTATATGCTATTTTGTTGAGCCCAAACATTTACGATTATTCAAATTGTCTAATTATATGATCCAATCAAGCAAACACGTTCATTAGTTTTTTTTTTAAAACAGCTAATTTTTTTAACGACAATTAATTATTTCAAAATATATACGCATAGAAAATTATCTCACACATATTAAGCAATATTTGAACCAACAGTTATTTGGTTGGAGAGTTTCTCACACAATAAAGAGTACCACTGAAACACAAGCCCTCGACTTTAGTGATTCATTAGATTTTTTAACTGAAAATATTTGCATTTCATATAAAATTAAACTATATGTAATATATATGTGAGCCTTATTAGATATGTGTAATTGTCTAAAAGTATTTTTCCTCGACGAGTGGCCTATTTGTTAAAAAAATGAAATCTTGGTGACCTCCAATACATTATCATTAGCATAAACTATAGATTAGTAGTGAAATTTTGTATTTATGTTAAAAGGACTATTTAGAAACTACTGCGAATATATTAAACACCAAGAATCACTTAAAAACAAATACTAAACTTTAAGAAAGAAAAAGATTGGTTAGCTAAAATAGTAACACCTAATTTCGACGTGTAAGTATTTTAAACTTAAGAAAACCACTTTTATCAAAAGAAACACTTCTACCATTACCAAATCAATAATAAAAAACATAAAGCAATTTCACTAAAACTTAGTTGTTGAACATAATTAATAGTCAATATCAATGTCTATGTATGTAAAAGGATTTATCATTTATATCCCAAAAGACACAATTTGATAATTGATGGGAAAGATAACATATAACATACATGTTGAAAAACTACATACATACAATTCAAAACTCACATTACTGTAAAATAGTACATTGTTATCTTGGTTCTTGTAGTTTTCATGAGCTTGTTTCCTTCCTTTGGTCTTGTAGATACACGTTGAATAATATATCGTTGCCACACATGGTTATCATTTCCGGACACATAAGAAAATATATCATAAAATATTATAGGTAGCTCGTTAAAATAAATCTTTGATCATCCTGTTAGTTATCATATACGATTTTGCACAAGGCCTCAGTTAGATCACAAGAACTCACGTTGTTATTGGAGAGATTTAGTTCTTGTAAAGTTCTTGTAAAAGATTCGGCATCAAGCCGGGTATCAAACAACATTTTTTCAGTTTTCCATGAAATGCGATTGTTCGGGAGTACCAATGTAGTTAAACCACTGATGTCAAAATACATTAATTAAACATGTAACATTAATTAATTATTTGTTGACTAATGATGGAATTATAGAAAATAAAAACTCACACCGTGCTGCTGTTAATAATGATTCCAAACCAAGAAGGAATGGATCAATGCGCACTACAGAGGATATATTTTCAGAGCTTTTTGGGCACACAAACCAATCTGGATCAATGCGCGACATGGGAGGCTTGCTTCTATCAGGTCCTTTTTCGAAAAACATGTGCAATGAGCGTGTGTATTCCAAGTTCAGAGGGGCGGGTGGTAGTGCAGAAGGTTCAACAAGTACCACATCTAGCAAAGCAGCTGCAATCGAGAAGACATTACCATTTAGCTTGGAGGACTTGTATAAGGGAGCAACCAAAAAGTTGAAGATCTCAAGGGATGTTGCTGATTGGACTGGCTAAGTTATAGGCTTATAGCTGTTATTTGTATATTTGCTTTTTTCAAACCGTCTTTCCCGTACTCGTCATATATGGCTCTCTTCTGATTATCCTACACAGAAGAAAACGTTAATAAGTTATACAATAGATCATTTGCAAATAATTCATTGTTCCTCTTTCTGGTTGAAAACATTTAAATTTCAACTCATTGCTCATAAATATGTTGAAAAGAATATATATTCCTAAATGTTTTATGAGATATCTAGATTATTTTTGTGCTTATATTGTATACTTAGTGTTTTTTTTAATTTAATTTGGCTAATAAACATGTTCCACATTTTTATTGTACAATTTATTGTATCGCATTAGTACGTTAAACAAGAAAAATGTTTCATTTTGGCCATTTTTGTTAATTAAATCAGGCTAATAACATCGAAAATGTTTCAAGTTGATCTATTTAATTTCTAAAAAGTGCAACAAATTATCTCTAAATGTTACACAATTGTCATTTTGCAATTCTTCAAATATAAAGGAAAAGGGACATTTTTAAAAGTTCAAACGACTAGTTTGGTACGATAAATTAGACAGATCAATGTGTTCATAAGAAAGCATGAGACAAACTTTTCTTACCTTCTTTAGAAACTTTCTGGGCCAGGAGCGAATACTTTTTGCGAGTATCTTCCTTCGGTGTACATAGTGAGATCTAAAATTATGATCCTCAACATCTATGATTAAAATCGACATCCTACGTTTTAATCGTGTATCACTAACATAAAGGTTAAATGAAATAGTTTCCTCTAAAACAAGAATAAGAGAGAAGTTGAAAGATGATGATAACGAAGGCCAAACAATGAGATAATAACGATGACTGAAACGATTCAAAATATTTAAGGGTGTATGGTCTTAGCCAAATGAATCACATCATTTATGGTGTTCTAATTTTTACCGTTAGCTAACGGTCATATTCTAAACTTCAAAATACTTTTAATTGACATTAAGCTTATTAAATTTGAAATAGAAAAACGATATAACCGTTGGACAACGGTCTTGGTAATATATGTAACTTATTGATATTGATGTTTAAGTATAATCTACCATATTTGAAATGTATGCTTAATTGTTCAAGTAGAACAACATCATATAATGTTATATTGTATACATCTTAAACCGTTAGCCAACAATCATATTTTAAAGAGGGAATTAAGATACATCTCTTTTATAGCATTTTTTTAAATTTATTAAAAATTTTGAACTCATTTATGGCCCAAACCGAACATGTCAGTAGTAAAATAATGGACTAACTATATGCTATTTTGTTGAGCCCAAACATTTACGGTTATTTAAACTGTCTAATTATATGGTCCAATCAAGCAAACAAGTTCATTAGTTTTTTTTAAAACTGTATATTTTTTTAACGACAACTAACTATTTCAAAATATATATGCATAGAAAATTATCTCACACATAATAAGCAATATTTGAACCTACAGTTCTTTGGTTGGAGAGCTTCTCACACAATAAAGAGTACTACTGAAACACAAGCCCTCGACTTTAGTGATTCATTTGATTTTTTAAATGAAAATATTTGCATTTCATATAAAATTAAATCATATGTAATATATATGTGAGCGTTATTAGATATGTGTAATTGTCTAAAAGTATTTTCCATCAACGAATGGCCTATTTGTTAAAAAAAATGAAAACTTAGTGACCTCCAATACATTATCCTTAGCATAAACTATCGATTAGTAGTGAAATTTTGTATTTATGTTAAAAGGACTATTTAGAAACTAATGCGAATATATTAAACACCAAGAATCACTTAAAAGCAAATACTAAACTTTAAGAAAGAAATGTGTTCGATAGCGAAAATAGTAACACCCAATTTTGATGTGTAATTATTTTAAACTTAAGAAAACCACTTTTATCAAAAGAAGCTCTTCTACCATTACCAAATCAACAATAAAAACATAAAACAATTTCACTAAAACTTAGTTGTTGAACATAATAATCATTAGTCAATATCAATGTCTATGTATGTAAAAGGATTTATCATTTATATATCCCAAAAGACACAATTTGATAATTGATGGGAAAGATAACATATAACGTACATGTTGAAAAACTACATACATATAATTCAAAACTCACATTACTGTAAAATAGTACATTGTTATCTTGGTTCTTGTAGTTTTCATGAGCTTGTTTCCTTCCTTTGGTCTTGTAGATACACATTGAATAATATATCGTTGCCACACATGGTTATCATCTCCGGACACACAAGAAAATATATCATAAAATATTATAGGTAGCTCGTTACAATAAATCTTTTATCATCTTGTTAGTTATCATATACGATTTTGCACAAGGCCTCAGTTAGATCACAAGAACTCACGTAGTTATTGGAGATATTTAGTTCTTGTAAACCAGATTCGGCATCAACCATAGTATCGAACAACATTTTGGCAGTTTTCCATGAAATGCGATTGTTCGGGAGTACCAAATGTAGTTAAATCACTGATGCCAAAATACATTAATTAAACATGTAACATTAATTAATTATTAGTTAACTAAAGATGGAATTAAAGAAAATAAAAACACACACCGTGCTGCTGTTAATAATGATTCCAAACCAAGAAGGAATGG
The DNA here is from genome assembly GCA_014162995.1 of Artemisia annua. Lineage (NCBI taxonomy): Eukaryota > Viridiplantae > Streptophyta > Magnoliopsida > Asterales > Asteraceae > Artemisia > Artemisia annua. The sequence goes on from LBNU01039456.1 coordinate 17,032, forward strand.
AAAATATGAGTTGTCAAGAAAACTCAAACTCGTAATTGGAAGCGTCTTAATCACATTAGTTAGTTACTCTGATTATCTTATTATTGCGAGTCATTAATAAAGAGAGATATAAAAAAATTTGAGTGCTTATTTAGGTTAGAAGCAAATTATAAGTTGATAAAAGCAAATATACAGATTGAGGGTTTCTTATTCATTTTGCTTACCTGATAAAAGCAAATTAGATGTTGATAAAAGCAAATTATATCATAGAAGCAAATTATATGTTGATAAAAGCAAATATACAAATAACAGCTATAAGCCTATAACTTAGCCAGTCCAATCAGCAACATCCCTTGAGATCTTCAACTTTTTGGTTGTTCCCTTATACAAGTCTCCAAGCTAAATGGTAATGTCTTCTCGATTGCAGCTGCTTTGCTAGATGTGGTACTTGCTGAACCTTATGCACTACCACCCGCCCCTCTGAACTTGGAATACACACGCTCATTGCACATGTTTCTCGAAAAGGACCTGATAGATGCAAGCCTCCCATGTCGCGCAGTGATCCAATTTGGTCAGTGTGCCCAAAAAGCTTTGAAAATATATCCTCTGTAGTGCGGCCATTAAAACTACAAGCTTTAGTTTTAATGGCCGCACTATTTTAATGGCCGCACTACAGAGGATATATTTTCAGAGCTTTTTGGGCACACTAACCAATTTGGATCAATGCACGACATGGGAGGCTTGCATCTATCAGGTCCTTTTTCGAAAAACATGTGCAATGAGCGTGTGTATTCCAAGTTCAGAGGGGCGGGTGGTAGTGCAGAAGGTTCAGCAAGTACCACATCTAGCAAAGCAGCTGCAATCTAGAAGACATTACCATTTAGCTTGGAGGACTTGTATAAGGGAGCAACCAAAAAGTTGAAGATCTCAAGGGATGTTGCTGATTGGACTGGCTAAGTTATAGGCTTATAGCTGTTATTTGTATATTTGCTTTTTTCAAACCGTCTTTCCCGTACTGGTCATATATGGCTCTCTTCTAGTTATCCTACACAGAAGAAAACGTCAATAAGTTATACAATAGATCATTGCAAATAATTCATTGTTCCTCTTTCTGGTTGAAAACATTTAAAATTTCAACTCATTGCTCATAAACTTGTTGAAATAAATATATAGTCCTAAATGTTTTATGAGATATCTAGATTATTTTTGTGCTTATATTGTATTCTTAGATTTTTTTATAATTTAATTGGGCTAATAAACATGTTCCACATTTTTANGGTCATATATGGCTCTCTTCTAGTTATCCTACACAGAAGAAAACGTCAATAAGTTATACAATAGATCATTGCAAATAATTCATTGTTCCTCTTTCTGGTTGAAAACATTTAAAATTTCAACTCATTGCTCATAAACTTGTTGAAATAAATATATAGTCCTAAATGTTTTATGAGATATCTAGATTATTTTTGTGCTTATATTGTATTCTTAGATTTTTTTATAATTTAATTGGGCTAATAAACATGTTCCACATTTTTATTGTACGATTTATTGTATCGCATTAGTACGTTAAACAAGAAAAATGTTTCATTTTGGTCATTTTTGTTAATTAAATCATGCTAATAACATGGAAAATGCCTCAAGTTGATCTATTTAATTTCTAAAAAGTGCAACAAATTATCTCTAAATGTTACACAATTATCATTTTGCAATTCTTCAAATATAAAGGAAAAAGGACATTTTTAAAAGTTCTAGTGACTAGTTTGGTACGATAAATTACACAGATCAATGTGTTCATATGAAAGCATGAGACAAACTTTTCTTACCTTCTTTAGAAACTTTCTGGGCCAGGAGCGAATACTTTTTGAGAGTATCTTCCTTCGGTGTACATAGTGAGATCTAAAATTATGATCCTCAACATCTATGATTAAAATCGACATCCTACCTTTTAATCGTGTATCACTCACATAAAGGTTAAGTGAAATAGTTTACTCTAAAACAAGATTAAGAGAGAAGTTGAAAGAGGATGTTAACGAAGGCCAAACAATGATATAATAACGATGACCGAAACAAATCAAAATATTTAAGGGTGTATGGTCTTAGCCAAATGAATCACATCATTTATAATATTCTAATTTTTACCGTTAGCTAACGGTCATATTCTAAACTTCGAAATACTTTTAATTGACATTAAGCTTATTAAATTTGAAATAGAAAAACGATATAACCGTTGGACAACGGTCTTGGTAATATATGTAACTTATTGATATTGATGTTTAAGTATAATCTACCATATTTGAAATGTATGCTTAATTGTTCAAGTAGAACAACATAATATAATGTTATATTGTATACTTCTTAAACCGTTAGCCAACAATCATATTTTAAAGAGGTAATTAAGATACATCTCTTTTATAGCATTTTATAAAAAAGTTACCTTAGCTTTTTTAATTGTGTTGATACATAAATTGACTAACGATGGAGCTTGTGACATTGTTTATCAATGCATAAACACTAATTTGTATAAAATTAAATTACTATGTGATGATTAAATTGTAAAATGAAAAATAAAATCCCTAATTTGATTATACGAATGAAATTATGAATTTATTTAAATGTAGCAGAAAATTAAGTAAAGTTGATTAATTTAGGGGAGCATTTAAGTTAATTGATTTTGTTTTGATTTTTTTTTTTTTTTTTTTAAATTTACTAAAAATTTTGAACTCATTTATGACCCAACCCAAACATGTCAGTAGTAAAATAGTGGACTAACTATATGCTATTTTGTTGAGCCCAAACATTTACGGATATTCAATCTGTCTAATTATATGGTCCAATAAAGCAAACAAGTTATTAGTTTTTTTAAAACTGTACATTTTTTTAACGACGACAAACTATTTCAAAATATACATGCGTAGAAAATTATCTCACACATATTAAGCAATATTTGAACCTACAGTTATTTGGTTGGAGAGCTTCTCACACAATAAAGAGTACCACTGAAACACAAGCCCTCGACTTTAGTGATTCATTAGATTTTTTAAATGAAAATATTTGCATTTCATATAAAATTAAACCATATGTAATATATATGCGAGCGTTATTAGATATGTGTAATTGTCTAAAAGTATTTTCCCTCGACGAGTGGCCTATTTGTTAAAAAAATGAAAACTTGGTGACCTCCAATACATTATCCTTAGTATAAACTATCGATTTAGTTCTTGTAAACCATATTCGGCATCAACCAGGGTATCGAACAACATTTTTGCAGTTTTCCATGAAATGCGATTGTTCGGGAGTACCAATGTAGTTAAATCACTGATGCCAAAATACATAATTAAACATGTAAACATTAATTAATTATTAGTTGACTAATGATGGAATTAAAGAAAATAAAAACACACAACGTGCTGCTGTTAATAATGATTCCAAACCAAGAAGGAATGGAAAATATGAGTTGTCAAGAAAACTCGAGCTCGTAATTGAAAGCGTCTTAATCACATTAGTTAGTTACTCTGATTATCTTATTATTGCGAGTCAACAATAAAAGAGAGATATAAAAAAATTTGAGTGCTTATTTAAGTTAGAAGCAAATTATAAGTTGATAAAAGCAAATACAGATTGAGGGTTTCTTACTCATTTTGCTTACCTGATTAAAGCAAATTATATGTTGATAAAAGCAAATATACAAATAACAGCTATAAGCCTATAACTTAGCCAGTCCAATCAGCAACATCCCTTGAGATCTTCAATTTTTTGGTTGTTCCCTTATACAAGTCCTCCAAGCTAAATGGTAATGTCTTCTCGATTGCAGCTTCTTTGCTAGATGTGGTACCTGTTGAAACTTCTGCACTACCACCCGCCCCTCTGAACATGGAATACACACGCTCATTGCACATGTTTCTCGAAAAAGGACCTGCTAGATGCAAGCCTCCCATGTCGCGCATTGATCCAAATTGGTTAGTGTGCCCAAAAGCTCTGAAAATATATCCTCTGTAGTGCGGCCATTAAAACTAAAGCTTGTAGTGCCACAATAGCTTGACATGCCTGGAAAGCCACCAAGACGGGGTGGTGGCCTCTGTCCCTTTAAACCGTCTTTCCCGTACTGGTCATATATGGCTCTCTTTTGATTATCCTACACAGAAGAAAATGTCAATAAGTTATACAATAGATCATTTGCAAATAATTCATTGTTCCTCTTTCTGGTTGAAAACATTTAAATTTCAACTCATTGCTCATAAATGAACCAAATTGGCTGATTGGCTGACATGTTGAAATAAATATATAGTCCTAAACGTTTTATGAGATATCATGATTATTTTTGTGCTTATATTGGATTCTTAGATTTTTTATAATATAATTAGGCCAATAAACATGTTCCACATTTTTATTGTACAATTTATTGTATCGCATTAGTACGTTAAACAAGAAAAATGTTTCATTTTTGTCATTTTTGTTAATTAAATCGGGCTAATAACATGGAAAATGTTTCAAGTTGATCTATTTAATTTCTAAAAAGTGCAACAAATTATCTCTAAATGTTACACAATTGTCATTTTGCAATTCTTCAAATATAAAGGAAAAGGGACATTTTTAAAAAGTTCTAATGACTAGTTTGGTACGATAAATTATACAGATCAATGTGTTCATAAGAAAGCATGAGACAAACTTTTCTTACCTTCTTTAGAAACTTTCTGGCCAGGAGCGAATACTTTTTGCGAGTATCTTCCTTCGGTGTACATAGTGAGATCTAAAATTATGATCCTCAACATCTATGATTAAAATCGACATCCTACCTTTTAATTGTGTCTCACTCACATAAAGGTTAAATGAAATAGTTTCTTCTAAAACAAGATTAAGAGAGAAGTTGAAAGATGATGGTAACGAAGGCCAAACAATAATATAATAACGATGACTGAAACAATTCAAAATATTTAAGGGCATATGGTCTTAGCCAAATGAATCACATCATTTATAATGCTCTAATTTTTACCGTTAGCTAACGGTCATATTCTAAACTTCGAAATACTTTTGATTGACATTAAGTTTATTAAATTTAAAATAGAAAAACGATATAACCGTTGGACAACGGTCTTGGAAATATAATTAACTTATTGATATAGATGTTTAAGTATAATCTACCATATTTGAAATGTATGCTTAATTGTTCAAGTAGAACCATATAATGTTATATTGTATACTTCTTAAACCGTTAGCCAACAATCATATTTTAAAGAGGGAATTAAGATACATCTCTTTTATAGCATTTTATAAAAAAGTTACCCTCGCATTTTTTATTGTGTTGATACATAATCTGACTAACGATGGAGCTTGTGACATTGTTTATCAATGCATAAACACTATTTTGTATAAAATTAAAGTACTATGTGATGATCAAATTGCAAAATGAAAAATAAAATCCCTAATTTGAAGAGTTTTATACGATTGAAATGATGAATTTATTTAAATGTAGCAGAAATTAAGTAAAGTTGATTGATTTAGGGGAGCATTTAAGTTAATCGATTTAGTTTTGAAATTTATTAACAATTTTGAACTCATTTATGACCCAACCCAAACATGATAGTAGTGAAATAGTGTGCTAACTATATGCTATTTTGTTCAGCCCAAACATTTACGGTTATTCAAACTGGCTAATTATATGGTCCAATCAAGCAAACAAGTTCATTAGTTTTTTTAAAACCGCTCATTTTTTTTAACGACAACTAACTATTTCAAAATATATATGCATAGAAAATTATCTCACACATATTAAGCTATATTTGAACCTACAGTTATTTGGTTGGAGAGCTTCTCACACAATAAAGAGTACCACTGAAATACAAGCCCTCGACTTTAGTGATTCATTAGATTTTTTAAATGAAAATATTTGCATTTCATATAAAATTAAACCATATGTAATATATATGCGAGTGTTATTAGATATGTGTAATTGTCTAAAAGTATTTTCCCTCGACGAGTGGCCTATATGTTAAAAAAATGAAAACTTGGTGACCTCCAATACATTATCCTTAGCATAAACTATCGATTAGTAGTGAAATTTTTTATTTATGTTAAACGAACTATTTAGAAACTACTGCAAATATATTAAACACCAAGAATCACTTAAAAGAAAATACTAAACTTTAAGAAAGAAACATATTCGATAGCGAAAATAGAACCCAATTTCAATGTGTAATGATTTTAAACTTGAGAAAACCACTTTTATCAAAAGAAGCACTTCTACCATTACCAAATCAACAATAAAAAACATAATACAATTTCACTAAAACTTAGTTGTTGAACATAATAGTCATAAGTCAATATCAATGTCTATGTATGTAAAAGGATTTATCATTTATATCCCAAAAGACACAATTTGATAACTAATGGGAAATATAACATATAACATACATGTTGAAAAACTACATACATACAATTCAAATCTCACATTACTGTAAATAGTACATTGTTATCTTGGTTCTTGTAGTTTTCATGAGCTTGTTGCCTTCCTTTGGTCTTGTAGATACACGTTGAATAATATATCATTGCCACACATGGTTATCATCTCCGGACACATAAGAAAATATATCATAAAATATTATAGGTAGCTCTTTAAAATATATCTTTGATCATCTTGTTTGTTATCATAACGATTTTGCACAAGGTCTCAGTTAGATCACAAGAACTCATGTAGTTATTAGAGAGATTTACTTCTTGTAAACCAGATTCGGCATCAACTAGGGTATCGAACAACATTTTTGTAGTTTTCCATGAAATGCGATTGTTCGGGAGTACCAATGTAGTTAAATCACTGATGCCAAAATACGTTAATTAAACATGTAACATTAATAAATTATTAGTTGACTAATGATGGAATTAAAGAAAATAAAAACACACACCGTGCTGCTGTTAATAATGATTCTAAACCAAGAAGGAATGGAAAATATGAGCCGTCAAGAAAACTTGAGCTCGTAATTGAAAGCGTCTTAATCACATTAATTATTACACTAATTATCTTATTATTGCGAGTCAATAATAAAAGAGAGATATAAAAAACATTGAGTGCTTATTTTACTTAGAATCAAATTATATGTTGATAAAAGCAAATATACAGATTGTGAGTTTCTTATTCATTTTGCTTACCTGATAAAAGCAAATTATATGTTGATAGAAGCAAATTATATGTTGATAAAAGCAAATATACAGATAACAGCTATAAGCCTATAACTCAACCGGTCCAATCAGCAACATCCCTTGAGATCTTCAAATTTTTGGTTGTTCCCTTATACAAGTCCTCCAAGCTAAATAGGGCTAATAATATGGAAAATGTTTCAAGTTGATTTATTTAATTTCTTAAAACTGCAACAAATTACCTCAAAATGTTACACAATTTTCATTTTGCAATTCTTTAAATATAAAGGAAAAGGGACATTTTTAAAAAGTTCTAATGACTAGTTTGGTATGATAAATTACAAAATGATCAATGTGTTCAGAAGAAAGCGTGAGACAAACTTTTCTTACCTTCTTTAGAAACTTTCTGGCCAGGAGCGAATACTTTTTGCGAGTATCTTCCTTCGGTGTACATAGTGAGATCTAAAATTATGATCCTCAATATCTATGATTAAAATCGACATCCTACCTTTTAATCGTGTATCACTCACATAAAGGTTAAATGAAATAGTTTCCTCTAAAACAAGATTAAGAGAGAAGTTGAAAGATGATGATAATGAAGGACAAACAATGATATAATAACGATGACCGAAACAATTCAAAATATTAAGGGTGTATGGTCTTAGCCAAATGAATCACATCATTTATAATATTCTAATTTTTGCCGTTAGCTAACGGTCATATTCTAAACTTCGAAATACTTTTGATTGACATTGATTATTAAATTTGAAATAGAAAAACGATATAACCGTTGGACAACAGTCTTGGTAATATATGTAACTTATTGATATTGATGATTAAGTATAATATACCATATTTGAAATGTATGCTTAATTGTTCAAGTAGAACAATATCATATAATGTTATATTGTATACTTCTTAAACTGTTAGCCAACAATCATATTTTAAAGAGGGAATTATGATACATCTCTTTTATAGCATTTTATAAAAAAGTTACCTTTGCATTTTTAATTGTATTGATACATAAAATGACTAACGATGGAGCTTGTGATATTGTTTATCAATGTATAAACACTAATTTGTTTAGAATTAAAGTACTATTTGATGTGTTAATACAAATAATGTCAAAAACGTCATTTGCATTTCCCGGTCTCTACATGTATTGATAATCACAAAATATAAATACACGTTATGTAAAATTACGCTTAACAAGTTTATAATCGAGGAAACTCTTTACAACCACAACATCACTTAAGGTATGAACAAACAATCTACCAACTTAGTTAAGTGATAAAAGAATTTATTTTTCACTAAACCTCACATTTTTAGGTGACAAAACATTTTTAAAAGTATTTGTAATTTTAAAGAAATATTTTATTAAGAAAATAAATTTGAATTTCAAAATTTCCAACAACTAGTTTTCTTGCATAAAACAAGATAAGTTTTTCTCCAGATAAACTTTCACCACATCATGACAAAAATAGGAGCGTATATCAGGACGGTCCCTTAAACATAGCGACGATCCCTTATATATATGGGACCGTCCAACTTTAAGGGACCGTCCCTCGCTCCTCCTGGTGCCTATAAATACTGAAATGTTTCATATAGAAAAACCACCTCTTGAGCACTAAAACTTTTTGTCTTCCAAATTCATTCTAAATTACTCTTTTTTGATCACGTTAACGGGTTGTAAATTGTTTACAAGTAATCACATCCATCCTTCCTCCACGTGCAAGAGAATAACGCTCGTATTCCTCAAGAAACAAAGTGTTGTTCATAAACCGTTGTTACGGATCTCTCCTCAACCTCCATTCTTTATTTCTTAATGCTTGTGTGCAATCCGACCTTAATGCAAGCTTGGAATTGTGTATTGTGTTGATTCGGACGAGGTGTTGGTTCAAATTGTGTAGCCACATGGGCTTGTGTGTAGATTAGTTCTAGTTAGGATTAGGACTCGACATTCTGCTTAGTGTCGTTAAACTTGGTGTAAGCTTTGGTGTACGGGTTGTTCTGCCATAAGGGAGCGTGTTGATATAGTGTTTGTGAAACTCTCGAGTGTGAGACTAGAGGAGTGGAGTAGGGCGAAGAGTGAGCTTCGTAGCCGAACCACTATAAATCTTCATGTCCTGGTTTGATCGTTTCTTTCCTCACCTTTACTTACTTGTTTATAATTGTGTTCATAAATTGTTGTATTGATATCACATAAGATTCGAATCGAAAAGTATTTCAAAACTAACTTGAATTTTTTTTTGAAAACGTAATTAAAACGGTGAAAATATTCAACCCCCGCCCCCTTCTAGTTTCTACATGATGATCAAATTGTAAAATGAAAAATACAAGCCCTAATTTGAAGAGTTTTATATGACTCAAATGATGAATTTATTACATGTGCTACAAATTAAGTAAAATTGATTAATCTAGGGAAGCATTTTAGTTAATTGATTGTTTTTANAGGGGTGTTCACGGATCAGGTAATATCCAACAAGGATTTCTCGCTATTAGCTCAAATGATTTGTCGGAGGACGATGCATACTGGATCAACATGGAAAAACAAAAAGTCAAAGAAAAATATAATTTACGCAACGATTAGTTGTTTTTTTATTTCCGTATTGTATTTTTATTTTGTAAATTTTTTTTCTTCGTATTGTAGTTTTTATTATAAGTTTATTAATGAAATATTAGTTATTTAAATAAATGGAAAAAAAAGGGTCTCAAAAGGGTGGTGTTATAGGGTGTTATGATAAGAGGTTATTTTGGTGTGTTAGTGTTAAAATGTTAAAGCTGAAGTGGCCATAAAGTGGCAACACCTTTTTGGTGTTACGGTGTTATGACACTTTGCACTCTTACATCCGATTATCAAATCCATACCGATAGTCTTTCCATCGACGAAACCAAACACACCCTAAAGCTACTAAAGTTATCACAAGTACATTTGGAGTGGAAGCCTTGGATGAGCAACAATAACAAGTGGGGTTTTTTTCCGAGTCGATAACCCAAATAATTCTTCCATGTTCACATCATCCACGCTGTGTTTACCTGGTAGTTTCCAGCTAAACCCGTGAAGCAAATTAGCTAAGGTTGAGCCAATCACCTTTAGTCCTAAACTGTAAGCAGGACACATCCTGCGTCCTGCACCAAACGGTAATAATTCAAAATTGTTACCTTTCACATCTATATTCTTCCCGATGAATCTCTCGGGACAAAATTCTTCCGGTTTATCCCACAACTGTGAATCTCTTCCTATGCTCCATATGCTAACCATCACACATGTGTCTTTCGGAATATCGTAGTCACAAACTTTACAATCCTCACGTGTCCTTCTAGGTGCTAACAATGGTACCACTGGATGTAACCTCATTGTCTCCTTGGCAATTGCCTCTATATATGGAAGATTGGGCATGTCCTTCTCCTCGACCCATCTATCTCGGCCTATCACCCTATCCAGCTCATCTGTTGCTGTTTTAAAAATATTTGGTTTCTTTAGAAGTTGTGCAATTGACCATTCCACTGTTATCGCGGAGCTTTCTGTTCCACCAGCAAGCAAGTCCTGTAAAAGAAGATGTTTTACAAACACAATTTATATTTGTTGAATTATAGAAGTGTTCTGTGTATCTCCAAAACTGAATTTAAAAGTTAAAGTATGCAAATTCCCCCATAAGAAGAATCTGTAAACCAGAATGATCATGTTAAATGGAATGCAATTGAACATCATATAAATTAGCACTTGCAAAACTATATATATATAATATATATATATATATATATATATATATATATATATATATATATATATATATATATATATATATATATATATATATATATAAATAAACTCACACTAATGCAAAATTATGAAGATTCTAAAGTGATAGAGGATATGCTGTTCAAAAAAACTAAGATATAGCAGACTAGCAGTTGCTCATAAGAAATATTACCAGGGTAAATCCTTTGACACCATTTCTCTCGAGCTTAACATCGAGAGTGGGATCACGGGAAATCTCTAACAACAAATCAACCATGTCCGCCACGACAAAATTCTCTCCCTTCTCCATCCTCCTCATATCATGCTCGTTCAACACGTGCTCTAAAAACCGATCAAACTTCTTGCTCAACACCTTCAGCCTCTTTACGTAGCCTTGAAGGTCCATGAAACCCATCCATGGTATCCAATCTCCAATGTTAAGCACCCCATTCAACAAGAACCATTCGTCCAACATCTTCTTGAACTCCTTCCGGCTCACCATCAAACTCCCAGTCTCCAAATCATCTAAAATTTTTCTCCCCAACACCATCCGACTAATCACATTTAAACTTAGCGTAGACAATAGATCTTTTAACACGATCTCCTCACCAGATGACTTTTGAACTGCCTTCAAAAGCCACTTCATCTCCTCCCTACGAATGTACTCGTAAGAATCCACCCGTTTCGCACTAAACAGCTCCACGACACACAATTTACGAGCCTGTCGCCAGTAAGGTCCATAAGGGGACCATGTGATGTCAGAGTAATTATAGGAGGTGTACTTTCCAGCAGCGGTTTTGGGGCGACAAGCAAAGTTTAGATCCATTGTTTTCAAGAAGACTTTCGCCATCTCCACGGATGAGCCAATGACGACGTTTTTGGAACCATATTTGAGGTGCATTATTTCACCATATTTTTTAGATAGTTCGTGGATGGAACGGTGAGGAAGTGAGCCTATGAGGTTAAGGTTTCCTATGACGGGCCATGGTTCGGGACCAGGAGGTAGGTTTAGTTTCGTCCGGGGCCGAAGGAATTGACAAGCCAAGAGGAGAAGTGCAACCATGGCTCCCCATGCAGCTGCATATGGGATGCTAAAGATATATTGTTCCATGGTTTCTGGCGATGAATGGAGTGATAATGCGGGTATATATTTCAGCTGAATAAACCTATAGAGCATCTTTTTAGGTGATGGTCCACGTGTGGCAATGTTGAAAATAATTGTCGGGCGGCTGTCATTATCTATCACAAGGGCCAATCGTTTTAGATTCTACGATAAGCGCTCATATGTGGGTCAACCCACTAGATTATCATGTATCATATGTCTTTTACAACTAGCTAGAAATCAACGTGCAATGTAATAATGGATTGAATAAATTCTAAAAAATAATCAAAGCTAATATAAAAGTCTTTCTTTTCATGTTTGTTGTATATAATGACGACTATGTATCCTTCTCAATTTTGTCATTGATTTGGATAGCAATCTCGTTTAATTGTCGTTCAAAGAAACAAGACAATCGAGTTTTAATAATTTATGATTTGCTAATAATAACCTTAGCTTATTGATTTTGTTTAAACATTTTATATTTAGAAAATTAGCACTTAATAAGCACTAAACATTTCATTGTAAACTTCATAAACAACGTCTAACGTGATTATAAGTTATATAATTATGAAATATGTGATTTCATTAATTAAATATCTTATTTATAAATATGAAACGGTTAAACGAACCCATAAAAATATTGTTAGCAAATCCTTAATATTCTAAATTACTGAAGATATAGCATGTCAATTTTGGTTGGAAACATATACATTACACTAAATAACAATATGTGCTTCCGGTTTATATATTTCAAATTTATATATATTACATATATAACGTATGAATGTCATTTTTGAAAAATTCATACAATTATAAAGTTTGTTTTTTTTTTTTTTTTTTTTTTTTTTTTTTTTTTTTTTTTTTTTTTTTTTAATACCTATAATGCATAAATAAATACCTATCAGCTTCTAAATTTTTTTTTAAAGATTTTCAAATATGATTTTATGTAATTGCAACTATTTAAGCAATACGTACAAATAATTTATGCACCTAAGACATATATTCAACACATTAGTTAATGTAATCCTTAAATCACCCCCTTATGGAAATCTACACATAATAAAATACATGTAAGAAATCATGCAAACTTTTAATTTTATTTGGTTACTTTTTTTNACGGTGAGGAAGTGAGCCTATGAGGTTAAGGTTTCCTATGACGGGCCATGGTTCGGGACCAGGAGGTAGGTTTAGTTTCGTCCGGGGCCGAAGGAATTGACAAGCCAAGAGGAGAAGTGCAACCATGGCTCCCCATGCAGCTGCATATGGGATGCTAAAGATATATTGTTCCATGGTTTCTGGCGATGAATGGAGTGATAATGCGGGTGTATATATTTCAGTTGAATAAACCTATAGAGCATCTTTTTAGGTGATGGTCCACGTGTGGCAATGTTGAAAATAATTGTGGGGCGGCTGATCGACATGTCATTATCTATCACGATTGCCAATCGTTTTAGATTCTACGATAAGCGCTCATATGTGGGTCAACCCACTAGATTATCATGTATCATATGTCTTTTACAAGTAGCTAGAAATCAACGTGCAATATAATAATGGATTGAATAAATTCTAAAAAATAATCAAAGCTAATATAAAAGTCTTTCTTTTCATGTTTGTTGTATCTAATGACGACTATGTATCCTTATCAATTTTGTCATTGATTTGAATAGCAATCTCATTTAATTGTCGTTCAAAGAAAAAAGAGAATTGAGTTTTAATAATTTATGATTTGCTAATAAACAACGTCTAACGTGATTATAAGTTACTCTCTCCGTCCCATAATTATTGTCCACATTTGACTTTTGTAGTCTTTTGTTTTCAACTTTGACCGTAAATAATTTTCTTTGTGTTATATATTACTTGATGCAAAATATATAAACGGATTAAGTTTTAAATATATTTTTTATTGGTATAATTTTTATCAAGTATTATATAACACAAATAAAAATATTTAAAGTCAAAAGTTGCAAAATATAGACTTCAAAAGTCAACACTGGACAATAATTATGGGACGGAGGTAGTATATAATTATGAAATATGTGATTTCATTAATTAAATATCTTATTTATAAATATGAAACGGTTAAAGGAACCCATAAGAATATTGTTAGCAAATCCTTAATATTCTACTCCCTCCGTCCTAATTTATTTATCCACTTTTGACTTTTTAAGTCTTTCTTTGTCAAATTTGACCTTTAATTTTTTTGTTTTATATTATGTAATACTTGATAAAAATTATACCCAATGAAAATACATTTAAAACACAATCAATTCATATAATTTGCATCAAATATTATATAACACATAAGAAAATAGTTATGGTCAAAGTTGTAAAAGAAAGACTTTAAAAGTCAAAAGTGGACAAATAAATTGGGACGGATGGAGTAAATTACTGAAGATATAGCATGTCAATTTTGGTTGGAAACATATACATTACACTAAATAACAATACGTGCTTCCGGTTTATATATTTCAAATTTATATATATTACATATATAACGTATGAATGTCATTTTTGAAAAATTCATATAATTATAAATTATTTTTTATATTTTTTACTACCTATAATGCATAAATAAATCCCTCTCAACTTCTCAATTTTTTTTCAAGATTTTCAAATATGATTTTATGTAGTTGCTACTATTTAAGCAATACGTACAAATAATTTATGCACCTAAGACATATATTCAACACATTAAGTTAATGTAATCCTTAAATCACCCCCTTAGGGAAATCTACACATAATAAAATACATGTAAGAAATCATGCAAACTGTTAATGATGTGGTCACCCCTTTATATGCACTACATATAATGCGGAGAAAAATATGGCTCCTGCAAATATACTAAAAAGGGCTCTTTTGTTAGAGGAAATTGGAGGAATTTAGAGGCTTTGAATTTAAAATTTTAAGTCATTCTGTTTGGTTAGCTTATTGATAGACATTTAATTCCATGAAATGGCTTATATGAGTGCATTTCAAATTTCTTAAAATAGTGGGGAATTAAAAATTTCATCTTTATCCACCAAAAGTCAAGACTGTAAATTAGACAGAATTTTAACAATCAAACATGTAAGAGGATTTTAATTTGCATATAGGATTTAAAATTGCTCGTAACTTAAAATTCTATGGAATTTGAAATTTCATCATTTTGAATTCCATGAACTAAACTCCTTAAAACATTCCATGTAAGAGGATTGTATTTTGTATAATTTCATAAATGGTTCCCTTGGTCTGTCGGTTAAACGGATATAGTCCATTTACATTTTTTTTAACGGATCCTCTCCCTGTGACCTATAACGCGTTTGGTCGCTTGACCAATAATTCCGTTACTTTGACCGTCAAACTTACAGAAATGACATAAATACCCTTAAAAGTAAGGTCCCTGTGGTTTGTGAGGTATAACAAATGTAGTCCCTAATTGTTTTATTACGTTTTCATTCATTTTCTTACATTTTTGTACGTTTTCATCCGTTTTTATATGTTTTTGTTCGTTTTCATAGGTTTTTATTTGTTTTCATCTGTTTTTATACGTTTTCGTCCGTTTTTATACGTTTCCGTCCGTTTTTATACGTTTTCATATGTCTTCACACGTTTTCATCCGTTTTTATACGTTTTCGTCCGTTATTTAACGTTTTTGTACGTTTTCATCCGTTTTTATACGTTTTTGTACGTTTTCATACGTTCTTGGGGCTGCAAGTGAAGCAAAAAGCAGAAAGCGTATAAAAATGGACAAAAACGTATAAAACAGATGAAAACGTATAACAGTATAAGAAAAACGGACGAAAGCGTATAAAAACAGACGAAACGTATAAAAATGGGTGAAAACGTATAAAAACGGAAGAAAACGTAGAAAACATAAGAAAAACGGATGAAAGCGTATAAAAACAGATGAAAACATATAAATACGGATGAAAGCGTAAAAAAACGGACTAAAACGTATAAAACGGTTAAAAAAACGTATGAAAAACGGATGAAAACGTATAAAAACGGACGAAAACGTATAAAACGTACTAAAAACGGACGAACAAACGTATAAAAACGGACCAAAACGGATAAAAACATATGAAACAAACGAAAACGGATAAAAACGTATGAAACGAACGAAAACGTAATAAAAAAATTAGGGAGTAAATTCGTTATACACCACAAACCACATGGACGTTACTTTTAAGGGTATTTATGTCATTTCCTCTTAGTTTAACGGTCAAACAAACGAAAAATTTGGTCAAGGGACCAAACCCATTATGGGTCGCAATCACAGAGAGAGGATCTGTTAAAAAAAAGTAAAGGGACTATATCCGTTAAATCTGACAGACCACAGGAACCATTTATGAAATTAACTCTAGAATTTAAAATTGCTCGTAACTTCAAATTCTATGGAATTTGAAATTTCATCATTTTAAATTCCATAAACTAAACGCTAAAACATTCCACGTATAAAACTTAAGTAGTACAAAATAAAATCCTAATTGTACAACAATATATGATATATTGTTTGAAAAACAACTAAGTCAACCAAATAATAAATGATTTTAAATGTAATAAGTTTTTCACAAAATATTTTGGTAAAAGATCTGTGTAGAACCAATTTTTATCATATAATCAATCAAGCAATCTTAGCCACTCATTTTTTTTTATAAAAATAAAAAAATAAACTTTCACCCTTTTTTTAAAAATTTAATATCTCGCAACCCGTAAATTGTTACGCGAAAAAAAAATACCATCGCGATGAGAATTAAATTATCTTTCTATAGACATGCATTATTATATACTTTCGACGAACTTTTTTTTTCGACAATTTTTTTTTTTTTTTTTCTTCAATTTCCGCCCACAAAAATCATATATGATTTGTAAAAATCATATGTGATTCGTTAAAATCAAATCATATGTGATTTTTACAAATCATATGTGATTTTTACAAATCATATATGATTCGTAAGAATCATATGTGATTTGTAAAAATCAAATCATATGTGATTTTTACGAATCATATATGATTTTTGGGCGGAAATAAAAAAAAAATCATCGAAAAAAAAAATCGTCGAAAGTATATAACAATGCATATTTATAGAAAGATGATTTAATTCTCGTCGCGATGATATTTTTTTTTTGTAGCTTGAAGATTTACCGTTTGCAAGATATGTTGTTTTTTTTAAAAAAATGTGGAAAATAAAAATGGATGGCTATTGTCACAATTCGCAATTTCAGGTCATTTTCATATCATTATTTGAATCACTATTCATCATTTCACGTAAACTAGGTTTACGGATATTCATTTGACGAAACCGGGCAGGTTAAGTCACATTATCATGAGACATCATTCATTATACATTTCATAGACTAGGGTTAGTCTACGTTTTATCACAACATCATTTGCATTCTATTCCCCTCGTAGAATATATATAATTTCAAGTTAGATATATTTATTTATCTTTAAATAAATATTAACATATGATTATAGTTTTTTAATCAATACACCAAACAATTCCCACTATGGCACTAATATTTTTATATATTATAAATATTCCCACTAAAATTGTAAAAGTTGATTATTTTATATTTTAAGGTTTTATATTTTTAAACCTTCATTTATATTAACTTATAACAATATTTGTACCAACCAAGCAATATCTATCAAAACACCCAATGTTTACAATAATTATATTTTTATAATTTTTACAACTTTGTTATATCCTGTTTTGTCCCGTTAGAATTTATTTCTAACTAACCCGGTACCAGATAACGCTAAAACGACAAAACTATACACTAAACGGTACCCCGTAAATTAATTAGTGTACAAAATACACCAACTCACCACCCCTCATGTGAGGTGGCCGGTTCTTAGTGTCCATGGGGACACTTGTTTAGCTCTAATCACACATATATATTCCTAAGTCCACCTAATATTTACACATACATGCATGATGGTAAATTAGATCAAGTAAAATCCCCATCTCTTGTTCTCCTTCTTCTTGTGCTCGTTCCATATTAATTACCAAGGGTAGACCAAATTTTTTTCAAGAACAACCTCATTTACAAGAACTAGTCATAATCTATTACAAGGTTTTGAAATATAAACCTATAGATTAGTAGGGTTTTATCCTTAAAAATTTCCTAATCATCCAAGTAAGTTATCAAATTCTTTTTCATAAATTTTACCAAATTCTTGCAAGGTTCATGTTATTTTTATAATAGATGTACATGCATGTAAAAGTCTATACCACTACATATATATTTTTGTATCATTTTTATCTTTAAAATGAATAACAAGTGAACCTATGGAAAAATGGTTGAAAATGATCTTAGGGAACCCATGGCACCCTAGGAAGGTGCATGGTAGATTAAGGGATGAGTTGATGTTGTTGGTGATGGACTTGGACAAGATATTAACTAGGAAAACCATTTTCAACACTATATTTTATGCTACTGGTCTTCTTTTAAAAATGGAGAAAACTCAGTAGATTTGGATCCCTTTTTGACCCAAGAACTAGAAAATACACTTTTAGATGAATCCATGGTCGAAAGAACGGATAAAAACGGACTTACGATGAAAAAGTTATGCCAAAAACAAGTTACACTAAATATATATACTTTTCTGAAAATTTGAGTGCTGATGTACGAAATATATGGACCAAAAACGAGTCTTAGACCTTGTTAAAAAGTACCAAACTGTTGAAAATATGCTAGTACACTTTCTCACCATTTCGGGGATATAAAGAACTCGAGAAACGGACTTATAACGAATTAGTTATGAATTTTCAAAGATAAATGTTCACTAAAAATTTCTACCAGCACTTTCACTTAGAAAATATTCTAAGTTTGCCCAGAAAACTTGCAAACACCCATGTTAGAGGCCATTTTCTCGTCAAATGACTCAGTTCTGGAGTTGGGACTCCAAGGAACAAAAGTTAGTACTCCTGGAGTACTTTTCAAATCTGTTGGCCTTTTGTCATTTGGACTTATAACCTGCACACTATGACCTCTCAAATATTCCTAAAAACTACCCAGAAATGGCAGTTTTGGTCTAAATACCTAACTTTTCGACCATTTAGTTTAACATCTAGACACAACGGGTAAAATTTCACTACTGAACATATTTAGATAATGCACCAAGCTTTCTAAAGCTACTGAGTATGACCTCTAATTCTCAGTATACACCATTTAACAACTAGTTTTCCGAGGCCACTTTGGCAGTTTTCAGAAATTGTCAAGTATTATATTTTACGACGAAAACTTGTATTTTCACAATTTATCACCAAACGACTATCATAAAACATCGTTACACCATATGAACATGTAAAAT
>LBNU01039459.1:0-24542 GCA_014162995.1 Artemisia annua
TACAAAAATAGAATAAACAAAAACACTTTTCCTAAAGTGTTTTTCACAAGAATCCAAAAATAAAATAAACATCCTCACTTTCGTTGAAAGTGTTGTAAACCGTGCCCAATAACCAACAAAACAAATCGTGAAATTAGTCGTTGCTTGGATTACTTTGAGATTACAACCGAATAAACGAGGAATACGGAAGTATTGAGATTAAATTGCAGACTGAAGAGGACGGGTTTTCAAGCATCTACGGAGCACCTTTGTCCTCCCGACTCGCCGCGCGTAATTTCAAGGGAAACGGTTACGGTTAACGTAGCGGTTACCAAAAATAAAATAAAAGTATTTTTGTTGTTGTTTTCTTTGTTTTGTTTTAATACTTAAAAAACCCAAAAATAATTTTAACCTCTAAGTTGATTTTGATTTTGTTTTTGCTTTTCTTTAACATTTACGAAAACCCAAAAAGAATCTCCGTTATCCTCTCAAACATTTAATTCTATCTTCTTCAACCCTCTGTACGTTTAATTCTGATGGACTCGTCTTGTATTAATTGTGGACAACCCCTCTTCGGAGAACCGTGTAATTGGTGTACGTGCGAACGGTGTGGTAGTGATCTTCAAAAAGGAGTTTGTAGGTTTTGTAATTCTTACACGTACGTTCAAAAATCATTCAACAATCCTTCAAACTTTCCCGATTACCCACCACAACCCCCGCCGCCTACGTTCACTTGCTATAATTGTGGTAATCCCTCCGAAGAAGCTTTACCCTGTGGACGGTGTTTTTGTAACCAATGTGGATTTACTAATTGTATGTGCTACGCTCCGAGAGTTGACACTTCACTCGCTTACGATCCTAATCCGAGCTTTTTCAATTATCCACAAAACGATTTCATCCCGTACGAGCCAAATCCGTATTATCAAAATTTTAATGATGAATCGTTTCACAATGCATCGATTTCACAGCCGCAATATGGTTGCGAGTATTGTGGAGGTCCGCATTTTAGCACCGATTGTCAAACAAGTAATCTGTTTCCTTGTGACAATAATTATCACGGCCAACCCCCACAAAATCCCGACAAGTTTCAAGTTCCGGATGAACTTATTGATGAATTGAAATCCGTTATCGAAATGGTACGAGAGTGGGTGGCTAATCGTAATACTTCAAATCCTCGTGAGAAAGCTATGGAAGAGTTACTTGCCGAGGAAAGAACGGCTAAATTACGAAAGGACTTGATTTATTATGATGATGACTCCGATGATAACGAGGAGAGACTTGTTCCGTTAAACGTTTTTCCTCAAATTGCACCCATCTTTCCTCCCGTAGAACCTGAGGACTCTCTAAAAATGGGGGACGAGCATCTAAACACTATTCCGGCAACGGAATCGGACAAATTCATAAAGTCTAGTGTTGAGAACCTCGTCCCAATCCCAAGAGAGTCCGGGGAAATTTCTAACGGTGATTCTGAAATTGTTGAAAATAATCATCTTGATATATCTGAAGATATTTCCGATTCTTCCCATCCTTCTTTCACACCGGTTGAGAGGAGTGATGTCTTTTTAGATGATATCAAGGCTTGTCTTGCTAATAATCGTTCCGATTCGACGATGGTTAACGATACTAATTTTGATCCGAGGGAGATATTCGTTTCCTTGAAGAGTTATTGAATGAAGAACCGTTATCTTCCCTCCCTCCAAAGAGCAATGAAGAAATTATTGAATCCTTTGATGATCATGATGAGATGTTTTCTGATTCCGATGATTGTACTTCTTTATCTTGTGGAGAAATCGATTACATTGAAGAGTTACCTTCTGAGCTCGTCAGCTCAGAGGAAGAAGAGATTGATGTTGCACTTTGTGAACGACTATCAAATGTTTATTCCCTCATTTCTAAAATCGAAGCATTAAATGATCAACCAAATTCTTCTCCTATCCCCATTAAGGATAGTGACTATGATCTGACTGAGTATGAGGTATTCCATTTTGATATCGATCATATTGGAGAAAAGAGTAGTGGCAGTACCACTTCTTCTCCTGATCTTTCTCTTCCTGAATATGAATCATTTATCTTTGAGGATTTCACTGGTGAACTCACTCACATCGATCCTCGTCCACCAAGAATCGAAGAAGTTTTTGAGCTAAATGATCTTTCATCCATCAATGAATCATCTTCCTCTAATTTTACCGTGGTTGATACGACCATATCATCCCTCTCTGAGGATAAAATTTTCAAACCCGGTATATTACCTCATAAGGACTCTAAAGGGCTCCAGCCCGACATCCTTCCTTCTCACTGTACCGATTATGGAAAAGTTTTAGAGACAAGATTAAAGGATGGATTTTTGATCTATGACGTTAAGAATTAGGAGAAAGCTGAGCTTACTACGGAGAATCTCTATGATTTTGACTTCGCGATCGTCGTTATGATCTTTCTTCCTTATCTTACATATTCTATTGCTTCACCTATCCGTCACACCCCCGGGAGTGAGGATGTTGTCTTTGATCCCGGCATCTCCGTCTTTCATGCCGAGTGTCCGTTGCTCCCCCAAGGATAACTAAATTCGGGGCGAGTCTAAGCAATACGACTCGAAAATAAACAAGCGCTTCGTGGGAGGCACCCCATGCTTATCCTTTTTATCTTTTTCCTTTTATTTTCTTTCACTAATAAATAACCATGAGGAGGGTCCCCTCTTCCATTTTCTTGTGTTTGTTTTGTGCTTGTCCAGATAGCCCGAAAATGAAGACTCTCGTGCTCGTCCTTTCTCCACTCGAGTCTCATTTTTCGATGCTTCTCTCATATCCTAATCGTTTCGTTTAACGTTTATCTATTTGGCATACCTAATAAACGGCCTTAGATTTACGTAGGTTACCCTTACCTTCGAAACATTGAGGACAATGTTTCACTTTAGTCTGGGGGGGTGAATCTTTCGATTCGATTTTTGCCTTGCATTTTTGCCGAGTACTCATGCAACCCCGTTTTTCCGAAAAATTTGAAAAATTTTAACGAAAAAGCACAAAAAAATGAGAAAAATTTTAAAAATTATAAAAATATAATAAGTTTTGACATAATGTTGACTTTTCCGCTGGTGAGAGTAGGAATAAAATTTTAACTTGATCGGGCGTGTTGAGCCCTAGCTTGTTCCCTTAACCAATTATAATCATAATACTTGATTATAGGCTAAGCATCCGCGGATCTCATTATTTGAGATTTTAAATTTGCGGAGAACGAGAAATGATAGAGTTTACATTATGTTTTGCCATAACTTGCCAAACCATCCAAAGTCACATCACATAAATACTTGGTCAAACACAAAACTTGTGTAAGAACCCTATGGAGAGTCAAACACACAAACCTTGTGTAAGAACTTTGTTTAGTCAACCACACAATCTTTCCATAAATATAAGGTGACAAAACTTACCATAAATGGGATGTGACATTTCTAATTTAAGAAATATGAAAATGTTGTGTTTTATATGAAATGTAAATGTAGCAAAAATCTAGTTATGCAAGACTTTAAACTAAAATCATGTTTTACTAAAAACTAAAGTTTACACTTTGTCATTAACAAAACTTAGCAAATATCGTAAAATATAAATAACGTTTTTAAGCGATATTTGTATTAACAAAAACATTGACAGATACAAGGTCCTACTGATAATTAACACAAAATTGGAGAAGACGATGCGGCCTCCACTGCACAATCTTTACCGGATGCACCTTCTAACGATGCACATACTGGAACTGGATTATCAACATACATAAACATTTATCCTGTCACTCAAACATTACTTAGGATGGCTTGTTTCACTGGTTTTAAAACGTTTATTAGCACCACTAGGCACAACATGAGAAGCACCAGCACCATCAGCAATGTTTTCACCATCATTCCCATGAATTTCAACCATTATAGCCTTCCCGTTCACATCAAAACCTCGCTTATAAATTTTTGCAACTTCCTCGCCCTTTCGCTCTTGCAAAACGCCCTCTTCCAGAATCAGCTTACCCTTTTCCTCATGGATAACATCTTTTTTGTCTTTCATAACAACATCATCCTGCAATTTGTTCTTATCTGCGCCCTTCCATTTACGGCGAGTCATAAAAGGTCTCCCATTTGACATCCTCAAGTGAGCATTTGCCTCTAACCAACCCATGTCCTTTAAACCAATGTTTGCCAAGTAAGATACTGCTATCATTTCGGGCGTATGTATAACAAAGATATCAACTGGCTCATTTGTTTCTGCACACTCATATAGCTTAAGGACATCCTGGTCCCTATAAATTAAGTGCAAACCATAAACTAGTGATTTATTTGGATCACAGAAAAACACCGCCCATTTTAGATCCTTAATCTCTGATATTAGATTATCTAGGGTTGAACTAAAGATACCCCTATCATACCTAAATGCACTAACATTAATAATGGATCCGCCTTCATACCTGAGTGGGGTATATTCAAATCTCCCATTTGTATGAATCCGGAACAAGACTTCTCCTTCGTCTTCTGGTTCTGTACATTTAAATGTTGTCACAAATATGTTCCTTTCCATTTTCCTTTAACTTGCATCAACGGTGTTTCTCACAATGTGGAATGACTGATTTTTGTATGTATTGGGTTATTATGAAACTTTTTAGGGTTATGTTGGTCGGGTCATTGGGTCGGGTTTATTGGGGCGTAACCCAAACACAAAACATAAGCGTATTGGACAAGTTTTTGTCTAATTTCGCCCTTGGTCCCCAACCTTGCCAACGTTGACGTATGTATACTTAAATTTCCCGCCATTTAATAACTTTACTCTTTACGATATAGTAATATCAAGTTTGGTCCCTGAATTTGTAACGTCATCAGTTCAGTTAGTATTTAAGGGCCCATACCCCAAAGGTTTTGCATACCAAACACACACAATTAAGTAAATTCCATAACGTAAAACACCACTAAAATGACAGAATTCCCACGCCTACAGGAACTTGCAACCGCCACCGGTTCCCACGAAATGTTTGATAGCATTGCTCTGTACTATCAACGCGAGAACGAAAAGGATTTAAAACTTGCAAAAGGACTACTAAATTGTTATGTTGATTTGGTTCATGCGACCAAAGAAACTCAAGAGTTTATGGCGGAAGTTGAAGGATACCGTACTTCCGTTATGTCATGGAAGCTTCTACAAGATCTTAAAAAGATTCAAAAGAAAAATGTCATCAAGGCTATGGAGATTAACAAGATGATTACTGAAACCCATGTTCAGGTGTTGGTCAGGAAGAATTTAATTGATTTCCTTAAGAAAACTTGATTTGTTGGTAATCACTTATGGTTAAACATTTAGTGTGTAATGTTTCTTGTCTTTTGGGAGTTATGAATTATAAATTTTGGTTGTTCATCTAGTATCAGACTATCATGTACTTTTGATCTATGTTATCGCATGAAATGAAGCTCTTTTTAGCCTAATCCGCCTTTGTTTTTTCACTTGTTTTTTGCTTGTATTGCTTAATCACATATTCAGCTACATTGATGACGAAATGTTTGGTCCTTTATGAAACAGTGGTAAAATACAAAGTTGCTATGTTTCGTCCCTTATCACGTGTTACAGTTACAATAAACCTTTATGGATGGTTTTATAAGTAGGGTTGTATTTTGACCATCATTATCCCCAAATTCAAATTCAAATTCAAAAGTAGTCTAGTATTCCCCCCCCCTGAAATTGATTATCAATAGGTAGATCTAGATCTTTAATCAGATCAAATGCTCTAATTGTCAGGCCGTTGGATATAATAAGAGAAGGTGTCACAAGGAACAGTTTCCACAACCCCAAAAGGACAGTAACATACGAGGAAAAAAAGGCATGTTGATGGGAGAAGGCAGTAGGTATGCAAACATTATTTCCTATGATTGACTAATGATCTAATGAGTTTTCAATGGATATGATGTATGCATATATTACTTGCAAGTTATTTATTTCAGTGGATGAATGAAGAGGAGATAAGGCAAGCTATGGAACAAGAGATTCTTGAATCTCTTTTTTTGCAAGAAGAAGAATACAAAAGGTTGGATGAAGATGAGGATCACTTAAGCGTAGATGAAGAAGCATTCCACCTGCTTTGGGAAGAAGAGATAATGTACAAAGAACTAGCACAACAACAGGAATCATATCTGGATATCTTTCTACTAAGCTTTGAGGAAAATGTGGCAGCTTATGAAGATGGCTGGAACTCTGACAAGGAGAGGGAGCTGAGCAGATTGGAAGCTCAGTTAGATGCAGAGAGGTTTGCGAGCTTTGATCCTTACGACGACGGTTACGACTCAAACAACTCTCAGACATGGGATCACCCCGAATACAATTGAAGTTTTAGTTTCTGCTGTTGGTACTTTGCAATAGGCAAGAATTTTAAAAAATAAAAACTTGTTGTCTTTTGGCTGTATTGTATGCATTTACTCATGCCTTTAATCCTACCTACTTGTGCAACAACCTCATTCAACTTTTATCCTTTTTTCATCTATTATATAATACCTTATCCTCAAATGTTTATGTATTCAATTTGCTTTTCACGATGGATCCACAAACTGGTCGTCCATTGGTCTGCATTGATTGTTGGATTGAAAAGGAAAACAGGGCTGGGTTGATGTTTATGGCAAGGCGTCCCCCTTACAAAGATTTCTTGTATTATACTTGTGCATCATGCCTTGAAAAAATGGGAACCCCATCATATACTACAAGAGCTGATGCAAGAGGGGAAAAGTCAAGTACTACTGATCCTAGAGGGTATGTGATTGGCTCAGGTATTAAGCATTCTACTAGAGTTAGGGCTAAGGTGGCCAGTGGTGATGACCAAAGTCAATCATCCAGTGAAGAACCTGCTAGTCAGTTACCCAAGTGAATCACCAGCTACTCAATTACCCAAGTGAACCACCATCAATAAATGCTATGTTGTCTTTCATTTTTAGTGTAATTTAACTGATATGTTGTAATTCAGATGTTATAACAATGCAGTTTGGTTACTATTTTGTTTTTTGGGTATATGTTGACTTTAATTGTCAAATTAAGTTATTCCAGAAACAATATACTATTAATGCGATTGCAAACTAAAAACCGTAAACAAGTAAAGCAAACATGTAAAATCCAACTATTTCATTAGCCTTCATCATCCCAAAAGATTTACATCTTCATTACATAAACCACTAAAAATAATAAGTGAACTTTTTGATGGGACACTTGAGGTCCTTAGGGGGACGCACATACCAATGTTTCCTCTTATTGCTGCTGCTTACCTTTGCCGCAAGAAGACCGAGTACAACATTTGTAACCATTTTACTTGGTTTTGGACTTTTATTACCAAGGGTGCTAACAGGTTGTGCATGTGAAGCATCCACCTCTTTTCCTTTAGAATTTGTATCTGGAAATACTACAAAAACACAAGGACATGATTTTAGCCATTACTACAGTCCTAGTTTCCAATCAGTATGTCAATGAAACAAATATATAAAACGTAACATACCTTTGATCACTTCCTCTTCTTTGGCAAATCTGCATAAATCTTCAAACATCTCAGACATTTCATCACTTTCGAACCAACTATAACCATATTTTGCCTTCACATACTCGACCATCTGATCCGTCACTTGTGCCTTACTAAGCTCCATGTCTGCCATTAGTTGGATTTTTTTTCTTCGGTTTTTCTTTTTGGAATAACTATGGCTATGATACATCATCGGGAGTTACTAAAATATCAACGGTTAGTTGTGGGTTTATTGGTTCTCGCGAATTAATTAAAGTGTATCTGAAAAGTTTTTGTCAAGTTGCATAGTTAAAAACAAAATCAGAACACGGTTGGTCCCTAAAATTGAATGTAGGGTTTGATATTAACCATACCCTAGTTGCAAATGTGGTTGGACAATATTGCCCTTGGAAAATGTACCAAAACATAGCGTTAACCTCACAATTTCTGGTCAAGGGACGCATTTGGCCTCAAAATTCATAGTTTTGGATGCCAAGCGACGAATTTTAAAAGTTAAGGGCCATGACGATGCTTTGTGGAAAGTTTAGGGACCAACGACGTATTTTACTTAAAAAAAAAAGAAAAAAAACTGTAAATACAATACAAGTAAATACAAAACTGTTTCTTCTTCTTCTACATCTTCTACATCTTGATCTACAAAAATGGGTCTATCTCCAGAAAATGAGTTACAAGGTATAACAACAATCTTTATTCACATTTCATTTTTTTTTTAATAAAAAGAGGGGCAATAATATTACCGTTTAAAATATTTCACCAATGTACACATTAAATAAACTAAATTCATTTCATTAAATTAAAAATACAATACAAGTAAATAAAAACATACGAAACGTAAAATAACGATACGGTTAAAAAACAATACGAAACGTCGTGAAGTTTTTATAAAGACTTGTAATTATCGATGAGATCTGACTTTTCCTCCCAAACTTGCAACACTTGTTCCCTGACCATTTTCAAGGAAAATTAAAGTTGCAGATCTGTTTCATCATTTCTTAAAAGAGTTTGTAGACCGGCCCTGATAGCTGGATGGTCTTGAGGCAGCTCACGCAACCTTTCAATCTCTGGAGCACGAGTATGCATCTGTCGTATAAAACGAGTAATCTCACCTAGCAAACTGTTAATCAACTTAAGTTCTTTTTCCTGTTCATTGCGTAATCGGGTAAGGATAGTGTTTTGTACTTCAGCTGGTTCGTTAGCCATTGTGTTTGTGTGAGAATACGAAGTGTTGTTTAATTGGTATTTATAGGGAAAACTAGTCGCTAGAAGATATTGTAAAGGGAAACTAGCCGTTACAAGATATTGTAAAAGGAAACTAGCTGTAACACCCCAAAAATTATCGCAGCGGAAGATTGTGTCACTGGGTATTACTTCATAGCACAAAGTACAAATTACAGAAAACGACTCTAAATGAGACGTTTTCTGTAATTTGTACTTTGTGCTATGAAGTAATGAGACGTTTTCTGTAATTTGTACGTTGTGCTATGAAGTGATACCCAGTGACACAATCTTCCGCTGCGATAATTTTTGGGGTGTTACAGATGTTTATGTTGTTAAAACCTAATTCTTGCACCTCATTCTGAGGACAATACTTTTTGATCAATAACTTCTTCAACTTAATCCAAACAATCTTGTAAGCATTCTCAATACTAATAGATTATGCAATAGCATTCCACCATGAGAAAGCATCGCCCAGAAGTATGCTTGTGTCATGTTTAACCTTGCATTCTTCAACACAACTGTTGATCAGAAATATTGACTTTGTCCTCTCAAACTAACGAGCCAAACCAACCACTCCTTCTGTGCTCTTGAAATTTCTGAACTTGCGGCTCATGAAATTCGGCTATGAATTCACTTTTCTTAAACACACCGCCAGCAGATAACACACACCGAACTTCGGGACGAAGTTCCCTTATGGGGTGGAACCCATAAAATTTCAGAAGGCAAAATGACTATCTTGCCCTTTGACCTTGACTTTTGACTATTTGACTTTTACCGTAACGTAAAAGCAAATACTGTAATCGGTAATTAACCAATAACTACCCAAGTTAAATAATTCACTCTGGTTTGAATTATAACTCTCTAAACGTTTTTATTCATCTCTGTCTATTTAACGAGAAGATATCTCGCAAAACGTAAAAATCGCACACAACGCGTACCGACACAACAATAATCTCAACAAGCAAATTGATTTTATTACTATTTTTATGTCATATATTATTACTTTTAATATTTAAATTACTTTTATAAGTAATTATGAAAGTTTAACCGTGTAAACTTTTCCCGCGACCAACACAAGACTAGGATGAGTCTATATGTTGAAAATACTCAAATCTCACCAATAATCATATTTTATATGAACTACTGTCATTTTTTTACGTGAGCATTTTACTTCTTATGTAATACGCGTGCTCAAACCTACGTTATTAGGCTTTAAGAACGTGTAGGCATTCCGTTAAACTTATCACACATTTAATATACTTAGTTGAAGTAAATAAACTCTATCATTTCTCGCTCTTCGCCTTTTTAACAAATCTCAAATAATGAGACTCGCGTATACTTAACCGATAATCAAGCCACGCATATATAAAGTCAAATACGGAAACTTGCAAACTCTAGTAAAAGAATTCGCGTTTTCTAGCTCCTTGTGTAAGAGACTAGCGAAAGCTTTTAAGCTGCGCATGTATAAAGTAATGTACGGGAACATGCAGATTCTTAAGAAAGAATTCGCGTTTTATAGCTCCTTGTGTACAAAACTAGCACAAGCTTATATGATCATCATTGTTTAAGGGAACAAGTTAGGGCTCAACACACCCGGTCAAGTCAAAATTTTATTCCTACTCTCGCCAGCTAGAAAGTCAACAAGGTGTCAAAACACTTATTATATTTTTGCTCAATTTTTTAACTTTTTCACTTTTTTTTGTACTTTTTCTCATAATTTTCATCATTTTTCTTTGAATTTTTTCAAAATTTTCAATTTTTACATTTTTTAGGAAAAACGGGGTTGCGAGAGTAAACGACTAAATGAAAGTGCAAGTCAAATCAAATCGAAGATTGACCCCCCCNGTCTTCATTATTCGGCAAATCCTGGACATAAACAAACAACAACCACAAAACACGAGAAATGGAAGAGGCGCACCTCCTCACGTCACATTAGAAAGAAAATAGAAAGAAGATAGAAAAGATAAGCATGGGGTGCCTCCCACGAAGCGCTTGTTTATTATCGAGTCGTGTAGCTTAGTGGTATATGCTTAAACACATACCTTTTACTTACCAAAACCCGACCAAAAAGACCACAAACCCGACCATAATTGCCAAAAATATATGTTTTTGTGTTTTTATACATGCAGGTGAGATAATGTGACAATTGGACAAAAAATCAAGGAAAAAAAAACCGACAAACCGAGCACGAGAAATGGGAAAAGAGTGAGTAAAAGCCGAGGCCGGGGTAGAGTTTTTTAAGTTTGGATCATAAATATGCTCATAATGACAAAATCTGCCTTGAAGAATCATCAATTGTCAAAAAAATAGTCCATGTGATAATTTTACAAAACCAGTCCTTGCTTTACAAAATTAGTCCCTGAAGTTAACTTGGTTAACTAATCATACAACTACACTAATAATCTTAACCCAATAAAACCCACTACCCTTTCACAAGCCAAAAACCCAACACCATCTTAACTCGGCCCACCTTCCTTCATAAACCCACAAGCCCAACCCTTTCTATAAAAAATAACACAACCTATCCACCCATTATAAACCACCACAACCCACAGTCAAAATAACAAAAACCCAACCCCGCCAATTACTGTACGTCCATCTTCCCCAAAATTACCCCACCATTTTCACCTCAAATAAACCTCGTACGTCCTAGAATCTTCTGCCAGGTTATCAGATAAAGTCACATCATCACACACGTGGATAAATGAGGCACTCTAATTGGGCAGAACCTACTGGAAGGTGTCGAATGTCTAAGTCAAGAGAATTCTAGATGGGGAAGGACCAAAGGCGGTGGGATTTGCTTCTGGGAGTTTCTTCATCCAGAGATTTCTTCTGAGGGCTATAAATAGGACCTCTGATTCATGGTTGTAACCGGGTAGGTTTAGGAGGAGGATAGGAGTAGTATAGTGTAGTTCTAGATAGCAAAATTAAGGTTTAATTTTATGTTTTCTGTAATGCTTTAAGGTTTTCTTATTGTAATGAAGTCTTAATCTTAATAAAAATTGTAGTTTACTTAATTGTGTTCCTAGTCCGCTTAGTTAAACTAGTTATAATCTCAATTTCTTGTTAAAGCTCTTAAATTTGTGATTATTTAAGTTCATTTAAACTGTTATAAGCTTTTCAGAAGTTAACATTTTGTAGTTTACTTAAAAAAAATAATCATAATAATAATAATAATAATAATAAAATAAAAAGTTTCAGACTAAAGGTAGTATAAACTGTCACAAGCTCAAATTTCACTCTCATAAGCTCATAACAGCTTTTCTATAGCCTTTGTGAGCATATGCAAGTTTCCATAAGTCCAGAAGCTCCATTCCTTTCATAAGCCATTATCAAGTAAGTTTTCTCTTTATTTTTCTGCATTCCCTATATAGTTAGCTTAGAGTATGTTCTATTAGTTTAATTTTGTTTAGTATAGTTACTGTAGCTGCTTAGATGCTCATTTTGTGCTTTTGAATATGCTAGTTCATGTCACATTCTCACTGCCATAAGTAGTATGATCTGCAAATTCAAGCTCTTGGTGTTATTTGTTAGTTCTTAATGCTCATTTAGGTTTAATACTAGTTAAATTAGTTGCCTTGATTCTTAGATTGGATAAGTTAAGCTTTAATTTACAAAAGATAGTGTCAATGCTATAATAAGGTGTGTTTGGTTTAAGAAAGTTCTGCTTGATGTAGTTGTCATTCTTCTTGTTTCTTTGAATTGTTAGCTCACATTAGGTGAATTACAGTTAGCTAAGTCATAATATTGGTCATCACAATACAAAAAGTCAAAATTAGATCTTCAACTAAAATCTGTAAGCATAAGCCATAATCTGATCTGGCAATCTTGTTCTTTTTTTGCATTTAGTGTTTTTGCTTGTGATTTTTATGCTTATACACCCTTAATATACACCTAGTAATAAATTTAGGCCATCAAAATTGGGTTTAGTCAAAGTTAGTTAGCAATTCAAAAAGTCAAAATCTTGGTAGGATAGTGCTTAAGAGGACCTGATCTAGGCAACAATTAGGGCATCAATTGACCACTAAATTTAAGGATTTTTGCATTTTTGTGTTGTCTCCTGGGTTTTCTAGCTTTTGCCCCCTTAATCTCCCAACAATTGGCTTATTAGAGTGCTTATTTATAAGCTAGAAGTAGGAGGTTTAGGCTAGTTTCTGTCCAATTTGCTCATTGATTATCTAGCTTGCGGCCTAGGCTTATTTGAGTTTTTTTGAGTTGAATTAGGTTTGTTTAGGTCTATTACACTATACCTGAGCTTTTGGTGCTTTCTAGTGCTTATTTTCTTATAAATAAGCACTTATCCAAACTGCTTATTTGCCCAAACTGCTTATTAGTGTCTAGTTTTTAGGTAATTTTATTTTTCCTAGGTTCTTAAAAATATTCTGGAATTCTCTGAAAAATTTCATAATTTTCCAAGTTCATTTAGTATTTATAATAATTAAAAATAGTTTTAAAGTACTTTTAAATCCTTTTTAATTAATATAAATTAATAAAAAAATCCAAAAAAATATTTTTCGGTTTTAAAATTAGTTTTATAATATTTTAGATTTTTCAGAATTAATTTTTCATTTTTTTTAATTATTTGCATTTTTAATATATTTTAATATTTAAAAATAGTTTTTAGTTAATAATAATTAAATAAAAAGTCAAAATAATATTTTTCTTTTTCCTAAAATTTTCTTTTGTCTTTTAGAACGTAGGAAAATCATTTTCACACCCTTAGGAGTAGTAATACCTTAAATTCACTTTTTATTTTGCGCGTTTACGTTTATTTTACGTTTTAGTTACGTTTTTTAGGTTTTAATTACGTGTTAGGTTTACGTGCTTCTTATTTCTGTATTTTTATTTTCTCGTAGTGTAATTTAGCTTAGGGTTCCCCATAAACCCCTCACATTCACTTCACGATTCACGATCACGAACTCACGAACTCCATTCAGCCTTCGTTGGGAAATACGACCCGGGGATACATATTTACCCGTGCTATCCTCGGAAGATATACTACTATATATATACTATATATATTGTGTTGCTATATCAAAATCACTTAGACTCGCCCCGAATTTACTTAATCTTGGGGGAGCAAATGGAACGGACACCCGGCACGAAGAATGGAGATGCCGGGGTCAAAAACGGTATCCTCACTCCCGGTGGAGTGGAAAAGTGAAGAAATGATGGGATAAGTAAAAAATGGGTGAAACACTCGGATGATAATAGCAAAGTCAAATTTTGAATCACGGGTGGGTTGGGTGGATAAAATAGTAAGCACCGGATCATGATCAAAAACCTCGTCCACCACTCCAATAATAACGACATCCATTCCGGATTCAAAATCAACATCGGGTGGTTTCGCGGGCGGACGAGAAGACAAAAAATCAAAAAGGAATGAGTTGGAATCGGGAATCAAGTCATCATCATTAATAAGCACATCATTCTCGTCATTCTCAATACCCGGTGGTATCGAGTCATCTGTAGCAAGAAATAAATCGACATCCTCTAAAAGAGGGTCACGAGACGGATTATCGGAAAGAAGTAAAGAGTCGATCTCAAAATCAAAGCACTCGTAATCCGGAAGAGAGAAATCAGCATGAATAGTGGGATTGCCACTACTCGTCTCTTCAAATCGAAAAATCTCAAGCTCGGGTAAAAAGTCACTATCCACATCGAGGATAGGAAATGAAGAGGTAATCATTGGATCAGAAGGCAGAGTCGGATTTTTTAAAGCTTCGATTTTTGAAATAAGAAGATAGATATTGGATAATTTTTCACGAAGTAAATCATCTTCAATCTCATCGTCATCAAGGTCAAAATCCTTTATCTCCTCAAACTCATAATCGGAACGCGATTCCTCAACATCATCGATATCTCCACAAGAGTCTGTATCACTCGTAGTATACTCATTGTGGGAATCGGAATAGATTTCAACATCATCATTCTCGACATGATTATCATCAAAAGGTAAATCATTCGTATCAACGGTTTCAAAAAGAGGGTTCGAATAAATAGCGATATTTTCGTTCGGAACATCCTCAACCGGAAGCGTATCATCATCATTCGTATTCGATTCCACGGAATTATCTTCAAGAAATGCGCCATCTCCGCTAGAAGTTTCCCCGGACTCACTTGGGATTGGGACAAGGTTCTCAACACTAGACTTATTGAATTCGTCCGATTCCATTGCCGGAATAGTGTTAAGAGGCTCGTCCCCCATTTTTAGAGAGTCCTCGGGTTCTACGGGAGAAACAACGAAAGCTTTGTGAGGATTAAGAATGATCGTAATTTTCTCATCATCGTCGTCGGAATCATAGTAAATAAAAGATTTATAAGGATTAGACGCTCTCTCTTCACTCATTTAAGCACTTGTAGCCATTGATCTAAATCTATAACAGTCTCTCTTTGTTGCACGAACAGTATCCTCTATCTGCAGATATCATAGAAGGCAAGAACTTTAACAGATA
The DNA here is from genome assembly GCA_014162995.1 of Artemisia annua. Lineage (NCBI taxonomy): Eukaryota > Viridiplantae > Streptophyta > Magnoliopsida > Asterales > Asteraceae > Artemisia > Artemisia annua. The sequence goes on from LBNU01039459.1 coordinate 15,165, forward strand.
GATTAAGAAGTTAGTGAATGAATATATTCTACCAAAACTNTAAGAGGCTCGTCCCCCATTTTTAGAGAGTCCTCGGGTTCTACGGGAGAAACAACGAAAGCTTTGTGAGGATTAAGAATGATCGTAATTTTCTCATCATCGTCGTCGGAATCATAGTAAATAAAAGATTTATAAGGATTAGACGCTCTCTCTTCAGCAAATAACTCTGCAATAGACTTCTCACGAGGCTTGGGAGTATGAGTATCACGATTATCCGCCCACTTCCATAACATCTCGCTAAGGGATTTCATTTCCTCAATAACTTCATCCAAAATTTGAAATTTGGCGGGATTTTGTGGGGGTTGGTTATAAGAATCGTAACACAAATTAGGTTCATAATAAGAATTTTCAAACGATCCCCCACAATTTTCAAAATTTGATGAACTTTGGAATGAATCACCATTGTAATATGGTACTTGCTCATAAGAGTTTTGAAAAGGTAGATTGAAATCGTTTTGAGGATAATTATCAAAACTCGAATCACAAGCGTAAGACGTTTCAGCACTCGGGACGTAACATATACAATTTGCGTATCCACATTGATTACAAAAACATTGTCCACACGGTAATCCTTCGTCGGATGGACTTCCACAATTAAAGCAAGTGAGCGAAAGTGGCGGTGGTGTTGGATAATAATCGGGAACGTTTTGAAGGATTGATCTTTGAACATACGCGGGAGAATTACAAAACCAACAAACGCCGTCATGAATATCACTACCACATTGTTCACACGTACACCAAACACACGAACCTCCGAAGAAAGGTTCTCCACAATTAACACAAATCAGATCCATAAGAATTAAACATAAGAGGAGATAGAGAAAGAATTATCGGTTTAGAGGATTAGAGAAGAAGAATTAAACGTTTAAGAAGATAAGAAGAATATTTTTTGTTTTTTATGACGTGAAAACGATTTAAGATAAAAGTAAAGTAAAATAAAAGTGAAAACCAATTTTGAAAAAGAAAATATTTTTGGAATTTTGTAATTAGAAAATGAAAAACAAAAGAAAAACAAATTTTTAAACAAAAATATTTTTGGTTTTTATATTTTTTTAAAAATATTTACAAAACACGAATCGCAAAACGAAAACCAAAATTCACTTCAACCTTTTCCGGCAGCGGCGCCAAAATTTGATTTGTGTGTAATCGTAGTGTAGTGATTTTTCCGAAGAAATACTCGGGAAAGTAATTCCCCGGGTCGTGTCCCAGCGAAGGATGAATGGAATCGTGATATTCGATTCGTGATTCGTGAAGTGAATAGTGAAAATAAGTGAATTATGGGAAACTATAACTACGGAAAGTAAATTGATACTAAAAAGCATAAAAATAAGCACAAGAAAAGATAACGTAAAGCAAACTAAACTTAAAACGCAATCTATTCTAAAAACGCGTGAAATATCTACAAACTACGTACGAGCGCAAAATAAAAAGTGAAATCAAAGCTAGACTGAACCTACAAGCATGAAAATGATTTTTCTACGTTCTAAATGATAAAAGAAAATTATGAGAAAAAGAAAACTATTTTTATGACTTTTTATTTATTTATTATGATTTAAAAAACCAATAGAAGGAAATTCAATGTTTTAAAAATACTAAAACTATTTAGGAAATTCTTAAAATTTTATGATAACTACTTTTAAACTATTTTAAATGAAAGAAAAATAAAAACTTTCTAAAAGCTCAAACAGATAAGCTGAAGTAGGTAATTAAGCTAAAAAGGCTTAAAAGAGGGTAACTAACAAATTTAGCAAAGTTGTAATGAGAAAGACCTACGGGCAAAATGGTATAGAGTGTATGTGCAGAGGTGTGGCAGTGTGGAGGTCCCAGGTTCGAGCCCTGGTGCACCTTTTTGCAAAATTTATTTTTATTTATGATTTTTCTTTATGCACACTTGTTAAACAACTAAAAGCAAAGAACTTTTGTGAAAGTTTTAATGTTGGAAAAGAGTAATAAGCTCAGGAAGAACTTCTAAATGTAGCAGTTACTAAAAAAAACTTAAGAGAAAATGAAATATAGACTAAAAGCTAATAGAATTAACTGTTAAGTTGATGCTATAGTACAATAAGCTCAAGCAAAATATATTCTATCCTAACACTATCCTAAATACACCAACTCAAACAATCACACTCACCAAAATAATGATAAGCTTGGAGAAAACCAACAAGCTAAATCTGATATAACAACTAGAATAAAACAGGACTAGAGACCTAATGGTGGGGCAAAATAAGCTAAGCTCTTATGCATGACAATCCAATTTAAGCACAGAATCATCAAGCTAGTACTACAAACAACTAATAAAACCAAAACACAGAATCTGAGCTTATCTAACAAATGAGAAATGATCTAATGAAAAAGGCTTGTGGGACAGGTTGTAACTGGTGCAGGGGATACAGGCCTAAAGGGACTATTTAAGCTTAATTTCTAGCTATCAAATAAGCTTCAATCTATAAAATTCCTTTTGAAAACTGAAATCAAGCTACCAAAGTTAACCTAGAAATAAGTTTCATTTATTTCCAAAAGCTCTTAAGATCAAAAAGTTATCTGGAGTAGAAAGTGTTTAGACAATTGTTAGATTCTTTTACTGATGCAACTATTGAAGTAAAAATGGCCAAAACTATGTGTGCACCACTATAATACCAGATATTACATAGCCATATTAACCTAATTTGAGCACATGTGAACACCTAAATTAATCCTAAACTAGCTAGCTCTATAAATTTCAACCTAGCCTGTTATAATCCTCAAGATTCAACCAATTAATGCAACTATTGAAAAACTATAATAAAATGATTCATAACACTAGAAATCTATTCCTAAATGCAACTGAAAGCTAAATCAAAATCAGAAAATGACCCAAGCAATATTTGACTATCAAAAGTCAACTGATCCAAACACTCTATAAACTAACTGATTAGAATAAAAGCTAACAAGACTTATTAAGGATAAAACTAAGGCAAAACAGATAATAAACCAGCGATATCAAAACCTAAGCAGCAGTAAACAACAACTAAAGATCTCCTAATAGCAATCAAAAAGCAAAATCAGTTTCTAAGCTAGAAAATAGTACTAAAATTAGAATTTAGTAACCGTACCTCAAATCAATGACATAAAGCTCATTGAGCTTATCAACAAGCTCCTCAAACTAAAATAATCACCCAAACTCTTCTAAATCAGCATACTACCCCTTTTTAGCTTTTGTTGACTTTTCAGTTGACTGATATGGTTTCAAGAGATTAACAATGTTTAAACTAATGGAACTATCAAAGACTATTGTTAAGCTCCTAAGAGCTTATGAACGAGTAAAAGAGCTTATAAAACTTGAATTTAAACAAAATGAAAGCTTCAAATTAATTTAGACAGGAATTGAAGGAAAACATGATTTCATTAAAAATCGTAAAGAGTACAAGGCTTTAAATTGAAATTGCAGTGGTGAAAAGCTTTTAAACAACATTAAAATAAGCTGAAATACCTACTTTACGCTACTCAAAAGCTACCCTAAGCTACTCTACTCCTAATTTTCTAACAGCTTCCAAATGTGAGTGTAAGGGGGCTTTTATAGCCTGAGTGGTGAGAGGAGCGTAAGGCTTCAGAAGGTCCTGGAAAGTCTAATTTCAGCCTTTGATCTCATTCAATCCTTTGATCTTGTAATCTCCACCCTTGGTTTCTGTGCCACATCTATTCCACCAATCAGACACCTTGGGATTGCCAATGTGTCATTCCCTTGTCTGACATGTCAGGAATATTCCTAAGTATCTTAATTGTACGGGTAAATAAAGGGTGAATGTGGGAAGGAAGTAAACAGTATTTCTACAGGGTAAAAGTGGGAGGGAACAGGGTTGTTTGACCCGGCTTTTATTACTGGTTTGACTCCGGGTTTGGGTGTGGGTTTATTTAATGGACCGGGTAAGGGATAAAGGTGGGATTGGGCCTATGTTTTTTCTGTTTTTGAATTGGATTTAGTATTATTAGGATAAGTAGTGATTTTAGCTTAGGATTTTAAGGACCAAAATTGTAGATTATAAAGCTCAAGGACCAATTATGTCATTCCTAAAAAATACTCACAAGGGTCATTCTTGTAATTCTTTGATTCTTCAGGGATCAAATCTGATATATGAACATAATTATGATCTTTTCTTTGAACATAGCTTTCCCCGCCTCGACTCTATGCTCCATTCCATTTCCCATGCTCATGTTTGTCGATTTTCTTTCTTTTCGTCCATTTTTCAAAATATCCGTACCTGCACATACATAAATACAAAAACACACATATATTGGCATATTTGGTCGGTTTTTGGTCTTTTTAGTCCGTTATTTAGGTGTAAAGGTATGTGTAAAATAACACATACCAGACCACTAATCACTTGTTGTCGCGAGTGAGCTCAAATATTGTGGATAGGCCTATCGGGATTGACGAATCCCGTTTGTGTTAATCATTCAGCGGATAGCACAAATGCACTATATTTGAATTTCTAGGTATTTGGCATAGTACCTACACGGGGCAAATTGTTTAATGTATATATCGTACGGTGATATTTATATACAGTCAGTCGTGCGTGCCATGAGCTTAGAGCAATAATAACTATCAAGATGATGATTGCGCACCTTGCAATTATACTATGAACTTAATTGTCCACTACTGTTTTACAAACCTATGAATTCACTCAACCTTTGTGTTGACTTTTTAGCATGTTTATCTCAGGTTCGAAAGTAATTAGCTGGCATGTGAAGGTGCACGGAAAACATTTTAAAGAGAATGCATATATTATCATTCGAAAAACTTTACAACTTTAATAGTGTACATTTTTGTAAACTTGTGGGACCCCTTTGAAAACTCTGATATTTTAATCAAATGATAATTTATTTCAAAACGTCTCATTTAGAGTCGTTTACTATAATTTGTGCTGTGAACTATGAAGTAATACCCCAGTGACACAATCTTCCGGTGCGATAATTTTGGGGGTGTTACACTAGCCGTTAAGCCTTTTATTCAAATACTCACGATATGGAAATACAAACACAAACGATACGGAAATACAAATACTCATGATACATAAGTACAAACAAAAAAGATATGGAAATACAAATACAGACGATACGGAAATACTAAACCCGTTAATCCCTATATCTGTTCCATATGGGGCTGTTTCTCAAAATGAACCACACGTGAAGATATTTGAAGCCTTGCCCACCAAAGCGTTCTTTGAAAATGTTCATTGCATTGTGAAGACAATCATTGACCTCACTTTTACGCTGCAAATTCAAGTAAATATCATTGAATTTTTGATATTCACAGTTCATTCCAAAAAGCACTGTCAGATTGGTTGTTACGAAAAGCATCGTCAGATTGGTTGTTTAACTTTTCTGTAACCTCATTCCAAAAAGCGGATTCCCCATGGTATTCGTGAACGATCGGCTAGCAAGTTTTCTTCTTCAACAGACCAACGATTAGCCATTGTAAAAATGTTTAGAAAGTGAGTGTGTGCAAAATATTATGTTATGGTATGCTTTATATAGGGGTGTTTAGAAATTCAAATTTCAAAAACTGAGCGAGATATGTGTAAATTTCAAATTCAAAAAACGGGCGGTTAAAATTTTAAAATTCAAATTCAAACAAACGTGTGCATAAACCTTTACAATTCAAATTAAAAAAACCGTATGGAAAAAACTTTAAAATTCAAATTCAAAAAAACGGGCGGATAAACGTTTAAAATTTAAATTCAAAAAACAGAGCGAGATATATTTAAATTTCAAATTCAAGAAACGGTCCTATAAATAGCCAATCCCAGATGCTCACAATACACCCACAATTCACACACAAATCATACAGAATTCACAAACAATCCATACGAAACAATGTCACACAACACATCACCAGATAATGAATCGGTTTACAACACACCACCGGAAGATCTGTTTCCCGTATTCCCATACGACAATCCACCACAATACAATCCGCCACAAGATCTGTTTTCTGATATGTGGTAATTTACACATATCATTGACCTTAGAAAACGGACCAAAAAGACCGAAAACTAACCGTAAATGCCAAAGTTTGTGTGTTTTTGTGTTGATGAATGTGCAGGTACGGGTATTGTGATAAATGGACGAAAAACACAAGAAAATGACAACACGAGCATGAGTATTGGGAAAAGGTTCAAGAGCTGAGCCGAGGAAGAGTTTGGAGTACATTTGAGCTTGATGTGTCAAAATAAACCTTGAAGATTCAGAATAAGTCATGATTGGTCCTTGGAAGAAATCTACACAAGTGGTCCTTGAAAAATCTGAAATTTCAAATTAGGTCCTTGTGGTTTTATGTAAACTAAGGCTGCCAAATAAATCATAAACTCAAAACTACTTAAGCCCATCCACTCTTTATTAATAAACCCACACCACTAAACCCGGTCAACCAACCCGGTCAACGAAAAGTTAAAATATAATAAATAAAAAACCAACGCGCCTTCTTTTACCCCGTACACCTTTCCCCCAAATTCACCCAGAAGAACCCTAATTACCCTTACCCTCAATTACCCCATCCCCGTCTCTTTTTACCACAATTAAGGGTACGTATGTCATTTCCCATCATCTTCTGACACCCTGACACAAAGGGAATGACACGTGGGAGCTTATGAGTGGATGGAACGCGTCACCAGATGAATTCAAGGGATGTGATTGGTGCACTCGAATTACAAGGGATCTTAAAGGCATATTCTATGGACGATTCCACTTCTGGATCCTTCTGAAGGTTCAAGCTCAGCTATAAAAGGCCATTCATTCTCACAATTTGAAGGTGTTAGTGGTAGGAGTAGTTAGAGTAGTCGTTAGATTAGGGAAATGCTGTCAATTTTTAGTTAGATTGTTATGAAGCTTTGTAATCTGTTAATTTTCAATAAAATTTCATTTTTCAGCCTTAAGCTTGTGAAATCTACTTTTATAAATTCAAATTACCTTCATTAAGTAACTGTTTTCAATCTTCCATTTCTGTTCATAAGCTCATTCAAGCTTATTAATAGCTTGTAGTTAGTTCTTAAATGCTACTGCTGATTTGAGTTGGTTGATGAGAGTTGGTCAACGAAAGTCAAACACAGATTGAAGGTGATGGACTCATGGTTCTGAAGTGGATTTTGGGTTTATAAAGATGGATTAGGCATATTTTAGGGGAATTAGTGGTAGTTTGTGGTTATTCGTGTGTTGATCTAAGCCATTCACTTGTAAGTTCTCCTTTGATCTTAGTGTTCAATTCAGTTAGTTTAGTTTAGATATTAGTAGCTTTGTTTTGCTGTTTCACTGAGTTTGTATGATGTTATGCAGTTAGTAATAGTTTTACTAGAGATTATTTGATCAGTTGTGAACTGATTATCCATGAATCTGTGATACTTATGCTTCTTATGTGACAGATCTGTTTTAGTGTGTTCTTAGTTGTCGTTTACTTGTTGAAGTTGCTTCATATAGTATTAGTAATTCTGGTTTGGTTTTTGTTGACATGATTTGAAGCTTGAAGCTGAATTAGATAGTGAAATTGACTTGAATCTGTTTTGTTCTTGGATCTGTGAATCTGATCTTTTGTTGTTCAGAGTTGTTGTTTGCAGCTGAATTGGTGTTCTTGATTGTTAGCAAGCTGATGTTGATGATGAGATTGGTTAAGTATAGTCTAGAATTTCATTTCTTAGTGTAATTAGTGCAATAGGTAGTGTTTGGATCTGTTAATCTGTTGATGATATTGTTGTTTGTTTGCTGTATTTTCTGCATGACTTGTTCCCTTAAGGCGTTATTAGGTTAGTAACTGAATAAAACAGTAGGTTAGTGTGTCAAAAGTCAATATCTCTTCTAAATGTCTTTAACTGTTCACTGTTGGATTTCATTAGTTGTATAAGCTCAGTTGTAGTTGCATAATTGTTGGTTTTAGCATAATCTCATCTGATCTTAGCTTGTAATTGCATTTCCAGTTAGTTTTGATCTATTGAAGCTCATCTTGGTCAAAGTTGTTGCCACATAAAAAGTCAAAAGTTTGCAAAACTAGGAAATAATCAGATCTTTGTGAGCATCTCTAGGTTTTAGAATAGTTTGGTAATAGAAGAATCTTGCTGTCTTGTAATCTTTGGCTGCTTGAGTTCTTGAATTAAAAAGAAATTTCACTTTTCATAATCATTTGCTCATTTAAAAGTAGGATTAGGAGTGCCTTCAATTTCACTTTTTATCTTGCGCTCGTACTTTATTTGTTAATTAGTTTGCGCGTATTTAGTTTAGATTAGGTTTTAGGTTATTTGTGCTTTCTCCATTTGTTTTTATTTTTGTTGTTTGTAGTTTTAGAAATCCAATATCTTACTTTTATCCCATTCATTTCACGAATCACACAACGGAATTTCAATTCCATTCACGCCTTCGTCGGGACAACGATCCGAGAAAATGTACTCCATTATACTCACATCAATTATGGCGCCGCTGCCGGGGAAGGCTTGAACACTTTTCCTAAAGTGTTTGCAAAACTCCAAAAATATAATAAACATCCTCCGTCTTCCGTTGAAGGAGGGCGGTTGTAAACCAAATAAGCTTTCGCAACAAAAGATAATCGTGAAATCAATTGTTACCCGATTAGCCCATAAAGCGAAAAGGTTTCAGTTGACGTAACGGTTAACAAAAAGATAATAAGAACAAAAGAAGAAAAAAATATATAAAAAGAAAAAGACAAAAAGATTTTGCTTTTATGTTTTCTTTATTAAAAACTCAAAAATATTTTCTTTTTCGATTTGATTTTTGATTTATGTTTGATTTTTGTTTTCAAAATACCAAAAATATTCTTCTTCTTATCTTCTCACATTTGATTCTTCTTCTCAAACCCTCTTATGTTTAATTCTTATGGATCCGTTTTGTGTTAAGTGTGGAGAACCGTTCTTTCAAAGTTCTTGTGTTTGGTGTACGTGTGAACAATGTGGTAGTGATATTCGTGACGGCGTTTGTTGGTTTTGTAATTCTCCCGAATATGTTCAAAAATCGTTTAACAATTTTTCAAACGTTCCCGATTATTATCCGACACCACCACCTTCGTTCACTTGCTTTAGTTGTGGAAACCCATCCGATGAAGGATCACCGTGCGGACAATGTTTTTGTAACAAATGCGGATATGTTAATTGTATGTGTTACGTCCAAAGTGCTGAAACGTTTTACGCTTGTGATACGAATTTTGATAATTATCCTCAAAATGATTTTAATCATCCTTTTCAAAACTCGTATGAGCAAGTACCGTATTACAATGGTGATTCTTTTCAAAGTTCGTCGAATTTTCAAATGTTGGATGAAGTTATGGAGGAACTGAAATCTTTTGGTGAAATGCTACAAAAGTTT
>LBNU01039459.1:27443-39791 GCA_014162995.1 Artemisia annua
TTGGGTCGTTACTTCATGCAAACTCGTGCTTCTTTCTCCTCAATGAATATAAGAAGCTTCCCGTTTGAAAATTTTTGAATAGTTTGTATATGTACATAAATGTTAATTATAGTTGTGACATAAGGAATACGAATATAAAGTTTAATAAGTGTTTTGACATCGTTTCGACTTTCTTGTTGGCGAGAGTAGGAATAATATCTTTGACTGATCCCGGGCCGTGTTAGCCCTAGCTTTGTTCCCTTCAACCAATGATGAAATCACATTAGCTTGTGCTAGTTTTGTACACAAGGAGCTATAGACGCGAATTCTTCTTTTATAATCTGCAAGTTCCTCGTACATTAACTTTATATATGCCAGCTTAAAAGCTTCGCTAGTTTTTACATAAGAAGCTATAAAATGCGAATCTTTTAAAAGTTGCAAGTCCGTATTTGCCTTTAAATATGCGGGTTGATTATCGGCTAAGTATCGCGGAGTCTCATTATTTGAGATTTGTTAAAAATCAGCGAAGAGCGAGAAATGAATAGTGTATTTAGAAGTTAGATGCCATAACGTGAGTGGGTGGTCTCTTTACGCTCATCCGAAGGTACTTGGGCTTTTTCGTTCCCTATCAGAATGTTTCACTCCCCATATACTTGTGTAAATAATTAAAGATGTCTCGGTTTTTAACGAAATTTAGTTCTTTATCCTTCTTAAGAGAATCTTTGTTTGAAAAATGAGTACACATCAAGGATACACCCCATTGGTATTAGAGTTTAATTGTTAAGATTTCGATTGTATTGCGTAGTACCTGTGGTTTCGAGCTACTTTTAAAGCCCAGGTTTTCATAAAGAGCTAAGTGCTTGAGACTTCAATTGAGAATCAGGACCTATGGATCCTACATTCATAACCTAGCAGTTTGGCGGTAGTCCTTTGGATTGAAACGTGAAGTTCGGTAAACGTAGTTGAAATGTTAGGGGTGAATGGCACAGAAAAATAAAAATATGAAAAAAAAGGTGAATAAGTGAGAAATCAAAGAAGAATAAGATTTATGTTGAGATGTGTATGGATTATTTCGCAGCCTAAGTGTTAAGACTAAAGTTGGTCGCACGTGAAGGTGCATTGTGGACCCCTCGGGATGCATCGAAGGTGCCACCGTGAAATATATCGCCAACTTCACTGTCTATTTTTGACATATTCCAGTCTATTGTTGTAAGTCAGTATCCCCTTGATGTGATCATTTTTTTCGTTCAACCATACCTTAGAGATCTGTACTCCATAACTTATGCGTTGAGATTTTGCGTACTTTTCTCCGAGGCTACATCTCATCGCAAAGGAATTCATGTATAGCAATTCATTTATTCTCTCAAACCAATCAAATCAGATTACAGATTAACACTAATCGATCACGGAACAAGGGTTTTTACACAAGTACAACGGATAGTCTCTGACATTAATTTGTATAAACGTTGATTCTCGTTCTAAGTAGTTAGGACTTTTGTGAGAAATCAACGCAGATGACGATTCTCTTGGTCACTATTTATGCATTGTGTTCTACTCCGATGACTAATATATCGAAAGATAATGATCATCACGTGTGAATAAAGTTGTGAAAAGTTCGTAAGTTATAAGTGTAATAAATAGTGGAACAAAGAAAATGGTAAAACGGGGCGTTTAAGGGAATAAATGGTTTCGTATCTCTTTCGAACATTTTGCTACTTTTCAAAGTTAAGTAAAAAGAGTTATGAAATTATTTATCTCTAAAACGTGATTGAATCCCATTGCGTGAGGACACGACAATATCTTAGTTTGGGGGATTTACGTATTCCCAAATGACAATCCACCACAAAACACTCCACCGGAAGTTCTGTTTCCACCGGTAAACAATCTACCGGCAAACAATCCACCACAAAATAATCCACCGGCAAACTATCCACCACAAAACCAACCCAATACATTTGGATTAACTGATGAAGAACTCTTCGAGCAAGATATGCAAGTCTTGTTACAGGTTCAAGCAGAAGAAGAACGTCAGGCAAGAGCTCGTGAGGCGCGAGCAAAAGCTAAATAGGATCGGAAAAACCGTTGAGTAGAATGGCGATGGGCTATGGGATTAAACCGTGTGCCATGGAGTGAGGACGATTCGAGTAACGACAATTCGAGTGACGAGGGTTATGGCACAGACTGAATCATTTTCTTGATTCATAGTTTTATTATCATTATAGTATCGTAGTTTAGGGGTTTTAATTTCCGTTTCGTAGTTTAATGTTGTAATCGTAGTTGTAAAATAATTGTACGTTGTTTTATGTAATTTCTGTTTCGTAGTTTAATTTTTGTTTCGTGGTTTAATATAGTTGCGTTTAAAACAATGATATTTATCACAAAACATAATTATAAAACTTTCATATTTAAAACTTTTACATAAATTAAAAAACTTTACATAAATTAAAAACATTTATATTTAAAACATAATTATAAAACTTACATATCACAAAACTTACATATATAAAACTTTTACATATTTAAAACACATTACATAAATTTAAAACATTTATATTTATCACACTTGGGCCCTAATTTGTCAGATTTTACCTTCGTTGTGCAGACGAAGGAGTGGAAACTGGCGAGCAAAAAGGAGCTCCAACGGTGTAGCAATGAGCTGCCACGTTGGAGTGGCGAGGAGCTCCAACGAGCTGCACCTTGTGCTCTAAGTTTTAAGCTCACAACAAATTTTTGGGTCAAACATGCTTTTAATATGTGCGCTAAAACAAAGATTCGCGCATTAACTTTTTGGATAAGAAAAACTGTAGTATATAACTAACTAAAACGAACAATCGAGTAAATAACTAAAATTATTGTTCAAATCACAATATATATCCAAAACAAATTTCAAGTGTGTCCCAAACACGATAGTTTATTGTCTTTGAGTGACTATTATCTGCCATTTTGTTCATCTTTGGATCACTATTTAATGTTGGCCAACTATAACCCACACACATAAAGGGCTCCATGTGAGTGTAGATGGGGCCAATGCCATTTTCACACAACACAAACAGAGACTTCAAATCATTTATTTTCTTCTGATCCACATAATAATTATTTCCTTTTTCTTATTTATATTATCGGTATATTTGGCGCAATGGGCTGAGGCTGAGGCTTGAGCTAAAGCTGGGATTGGGGTTAGAGCTTATATTATAAGCTGCAAGCTGAAGTTTATAATTTTATAAAGTTGTTTGGCGAATTAGTTGGAGCTGAAACTTATTAATGTAAATTCACGTAATAATACATCAAATTAAATTCACACATATTTTCAGCGTTTACGTGGTAATTCATTATACTTTTAAAGGTATTTAAGTAATTTAACTAGTTATAAGCCCATATAAGTCCTTTTCTATGGGCTTGGGCTTATGGATGTTTATGACTTATTTTATAAACCATAAGCCTCCATAAGTCTGTGTAACAAACGAGACTCATTTTATAAACTGACTTACTTTAGAAGTCACCCTTCGCCAAACATAGCCTAGTATAATATTTTCAATAACTAGTTAACTAATAAATAGATATGAACTTCCGCATTGGTTATGACATTCTTGTTATAAAACGGGCAACATGATTTTAAGTATTTTTACAAATGATATTGGTGTGAGTTGAGATCTATATGTTGTATTTAAAAATGATAAACTTTAATGAAAATAATACTTGTATTATAAAAATACAAATAAAGACTCTTACCATAGAAAAATCCACTGCATTTTGCTTACTTATTTAGTCAAGTTTAGCTGGAGTTCAACGAGTGGTGTTAATAGGATACAATATGCAGTTCATTTTCATAACACCAAAAAATAAATACTATATGTCTCTTTCTTTTGATGGTACGATTTTGTAATTTTTTTGTTGGTTATCTTATTCTAAATAAGTAGACCGAACGGATGAAAAGTTGTTACAACTTAGATTACTAGCCACGTAAGAATTTGCTAATAAAATAGGTAGCTTTTATAATGTTCTCAGGTTGTTTATTTTGTACTTGATTGAATTTAACTTTGACCTAAATGATATATTTGGTATAGTAACAAAAGTGTTGATCTGCATTTTTTATGTAAATGCTAAATAGTTGTGGTCCTATGGATATTATATCGTGTGAGTTTATATATATTTTTCCCTCTTTCTATTGCTCGAAAAAAGGATGGAATGATCGATGAACGCGGTTATTTAAGTTATGAAGTCAAGAATAAAGTTGGTAATAATCCAGAAGTGGTGCTTTTGTTTAATTCTAATTCACACTCAAAAAGTCAAAGAGTCTTTAAAGATTAATTTTAGTAATAAATACTATATATTATATTCACATAAACGGTCATACCGTCAAAGGGTATCGATTTAATTATTTTTGATGTTCTAATTGTACTAATCTTATATTTTATGTATTTCTATAGTAGTAATTGATTATTTTTAGGGTTTTGTTAACCACAACCCTTGGGGTTGTGTTTAAGCATACCTTAACTAATATTTTTGCATTAAATGAACACTATATATCAAGGTTATAAATAGCGTGAAGCGCGGCGTAGCGGCATAGCTAAGCCTCAAGCTTTAGCGTGAGGCGTTGCGTCATAGCGTTTTTAAGGCGTGATTCAAAGCGGCAAAAAATATTTATAGAGTTGTCAATATTAGTTAGCTAATACGCTTAAAACTCAGTTATGGATTTACTAAGCCCGAATAAATACTTGTAAATAAGCTCAAGTTCAATAAATTTCTTTAAAAAAGTTAAAAATAAAATAAAATCTTAAAAGCTTCAAAAAATGGCGCCACGCCTTGCGCTATAGCGCGCTTTATCACGCCTTATCACGCTTTGTTGCACGCTTCGCCTAGAGATGACGCCTTGGCCTTTTTCGTAACGTGGAGGCAACGCCTCACGCTATAGCGCGCTATTTAGAACCCTGCTAAATATTTCATGTTTAACATCACATTCCATATTTAAAATGAAAAAATATGTATAATTATGAAATATACTACTTCATTTAATGCAAAAAATTTAATTAAGGTATGTTTAAACACAACCCAATGGGTTGTGGTTAACAAAACCCTTATTTTTATTACGAGTAGATTACTATACATTTCAAGTCGGGTAATGTGGTTATTCGGAATGAAAGGAGTAATACGCATTGTTCTAGTGAGAAGAATTATTGAAATGAGAAGAGTGAGAAAAAATTGTGGCCACGTATTTTAAATAAGGAAGGAAAAATATTAAGGAGATGCATCTATTTTTGTGAGTGCATCTAATATTTGTGGTTGTGATTTTTTCTCATTCTTCTTATCTTAGTTATGTTTCTCATTTGATCGTTACTTTTGCATTCTATACAATATAAGTTAGATCAATATACATTGCTTGCAAAAGAAAACATTTATGGCTTTTAAATAATAAATCGTTTCAAAATAATAATAATAATAATAATAATAATAATAATAATAATAATAATAATAATAATAAGGAGGCGTTAGACACACTTTCACGTATTAAGTCCATTGCCATTAGCCACTCCAATAATGTTAAAAGTGGAGGTTTTATTTTTCATAGAATAAACTTTTGTATTCAGAAAGGGGTGGGAGCCCAGCTTGTGTCTAGACTNACATTAAAGAAATAATTTAAAGACTCAGAGACCCACACTTTTTCAATAAAGAAATATTTTTTTGGTACTCTTTTGTGGGTCCTCCCCCTTCTTAACCAGTGCCCTAAGGGCACTGGTTAGACAATCCCTATTATTATTATTATTATTATTATTATTTTTGTTTTTTAATGGCTATATTTTGAAAAGAGAAATGATACATGGATTTAAAAGTAAACCTCATTGATCTTAAATATGTGTCATCATCCTGATGGCTGCAAACATGGACTCCAAAAAGTATTTACGGTCAAAGTTGAATAAGAAAGACTACAAAAAGTCAACGTGGACACTTAATATAGGACGGAGGTAGTAATTTACAACTCATCAATATCATGTCACATGTTTTTACTTTTTAGGTCCACAATCAGATCCACTTTCAAGTCCATATATGATTTCTCTTTTGAAAATAAAGTCATTACATTTTATCAACATTATTTTTTATGAGCCTATGGGTCCTTCCTTGAAATACTATCTCATATATAATAAAAGAAAATATTGAAAATGGTGTTTTGGATCAATTAATACAAGAGTTTAATTTTAAAATCGAGGCCATTGATCATCGAAAAGTCAAAATTGATTTTTGGTCAACAATACTTAATTTTACGTTCAGCTAAAAAAATCATAAAAATACACGTATCAAAATTGTATAGAAAACATTAAAAAAACAAAACAAATAGGAGGTTATTTTTGAAAATTAAATTGTTAAGTTTAAAAGGGCCGAAGCTCGTAAAAAAAATTATAACACATCACTCATTGCAAAGGAGGTAATTACTTCTGGAAAACTAACATCCCAAAGGAAATTTTCATGAGATCTAAAAGCCTATTTTAGCAACAACATGAACCGCTAAATTACATTCACACTTAACCCATGTGAAAGAAATAGCAAGTTAGGATGCCCATATTTTAATGTCCGCCACTAGCATATAACGAGCAATGAGAATCGTCCCCTAAAGAAGCAATTGAAATAGCTACTTTACAATCCAACTCAACAATTGCATTTTGCCAACCATAAGTAAGAGCTAGACAACATGCGCTTTCGATGGCTAAGAGTTCAGCCGTGAGTGGATTAGAGGTGGAAACTATTTCACTACAACATAAAATAATAAATCTTTCAAAGTCTCGCACAATGATACCTGAAAGATGCTCGATTTGATATGTAGGATGCATCACAATTGAGCTTCACACGTTTACAGGTGGGGGGAATCCACCAAAGTGAACTCTCATGGGATTCATCACGATCAACCGAAACACTAGATATGGGTAGCGATAATGGAAACTTCGAATTAAAATCACGGGATATACAAGTCAACCTTGATATCATGCGCGAAGGACAAGGCTTGGTAGTGTTGAAAACATATTCATTTCGAGACAATCTGACATGCTATATTAGCCAACGAGGTGTGGAAATGTACACGTTCAGTGTTAAGCACCATATCTAAAAGATGTTGGACCCGTGAAACTATAGGGCCACTTATGTTGTCTAAACAGAGAGTGATGTATGATCAAAACCACACCACTTTTGTCCAAGAACACTCGAACAACACATGCTCAATGACAAATAGGGCATATGGGTAAGCAATAACATCCCTTTCACGAAAGATTCTTGTAAGTAGCAAGGGCATTTGAACAAGCTTTCCACCAAAACATTTTGATTTTTGGACTTCCAAATCTGACATGCTATATCACCCAAAAAGGTGTGGAAATTTACATGCTCAGAGTTAGGCACCATATCTAAAAGATGTTGGACCCGTGAAACTATAGGGCCACTTATGTTGTCTAAACAGAGAGTGATATATGATCCAAACCACACTAATTTTGTCCAAGAATACACCACTTTTATCCAAGAACACTCGAACAATACCATGCTCAACGACAAATAGGGCATACGGGTAAGCAATAACATCCCTTTCACGAAAGATTCTTGACTCCTCCCAAACTAACCAGTCAACCAGGTGTGGTCAACTAAGTCAAATGAGGGAGAGAGTGATCAATTTATGATCCGGTGTAAGCACAGTGTATTCCCGGGTCGTTATATCCCTACGAGATTGAAATTGTATTTGGAAAAACGTTTTGGAATGAGTGATTGGGAACAGTAACCAGATAATATTTGGAATGATTATTTGGAATTGATTACACTAAGAAAATGATAATTAATAAAATTTTACACTATAGGGAAACAGAATTAGGCTTTGGGAAAACCTAATACAGACAGACTAATCAAGTAAATGGAAAAAAGGTTAAATATGAACAATTACAAACTACAGGGGTAAAAATGAAACTTTTTACAAACTTAAAATTAAATTAAAAAGAAAATTATTTTTTGATTATTTTAATATTTAAATATTAATTAATTACTAAAACTATTTAAAAAGTTAATTAAAACTAATTTATAACAAATCTAAAAATGATTAAGATTACAATATTACACTAAAAATTTGCAAAATTAATTTCTAAAAATATAAAATGACTAAAAAAAAATATAAAAATTGAAAATAAATAATTTTGTCTTTTTATGGAACTTTTATTAATTAATTACTAAACTATTATATTAAGGTTATTTAAACTAGATTAAATAAGAAAATTAGAAAATGAAAAGAGAAAATTACAAATCCAATTTTTACAGATTCTAAATAATGTATAAAAGCTAGAAAAATTATAAAAATGGATCTGAGATTAAATTTAAATACTTAAACTATTTTCTTTTTGGTTTTTCCAATAAAACTGTTTTAATTAAAATTAAATCTAAAAATTACCAAATTAACAGTAGAAATTATGGGAAAATTACCAGAAGTGCTAACTAAAATTTAGGACTCAGAAAAAATATAAAAAGGTACTACTGTTTAACAAAAATTATTAAAAGTATTTAATTTCTAATATTAACTAATTATTAATTAAACTGTTTTTAATTCTAATAAATACTAAATGAAAAGGAAAAATTCTAAAAAAATTTATACAGATACTTTAAGATACTAGGAATTTAAAAAAATTAAGAAAACAGGTAAGTACTTAATAAAAATTTAAAAAGAAAAATAAAAATCTAAACTATATTAAATAGAAACTATCACTTTTCTTAAAAAGTGATGATTTTTGGATTTTTCTTCTTGAAACTTATTTACACACTGAAAATGGACAACTTTTGTGAAAACACTTTTTATGAAACTCAAAAATAAGCACTGTGAGTGCTTAATTTCTCAACAGATGGTGTTTTTGGTTTTTAGATTATGCAAAAGCTAAGAACAAGCTACATTCATGATCACAGAAGCTAAATCAAATGTAAACAGTCTAGATGCACACAAATCAAACCAATAGGACTAAATAAGCACACAGAATAAGCACTAAATGGTAAATAAGCAGTTATGCAAACTCACAGACCAAACTAATATTGTAGGGTAAAACAAGCTTGATTATAAGCTTATCCAATAAGCCAAAAGCCTAAATGAAGCTAGAACCAAAACGTTGGGTGGAAGATCTTTCCAAAAAGTCCAAACTCACACTGTGGGACCCACAGGTGAGCTTTTAAGAAGCTTATGGATTAGGCTTCTTATACTGACCACTCAGTATAAAGAATGAAATGGGACAACTTTAGGGATCAAATTAAGCAGTGGAATAAGCAATCAATGGAAAACAAAGCACATGCACAACAAGCTAACCAGAAGGGCTTCTCAAAACAACAAATATCACAAGCTAATACTAATTATTGAAGCTTATGCAAGCTTATGAATGTAACTGGCAAACCTGTGCACAGAGCATGTTTTAGAAAAAGTGCTAAATAAAAGCTATCCAAAAAGCAGTTAAACAAACTATATAGAAATTATGAAAAATACACTGAACAAGATTAGCAGCCAAAGATTAAAACCTAAATAGCACAAATCAAGAACTCTAATATTAAAGCCTACAAGAAATTCCTAAGTTTAATCAAAAATAAAATTGCTGGAAATTTTGACTCTTTAGCTAAGTGATCAAGTTGACTTATGTGAACTTTGATCCTAATATACTTACTGATTATGTTATATTATGCTATAATAAGATTAATTTAAGCTAGGTTATCAACTTATAAGCTAATATGTATGATATGGAACTAATTATCCTAACAGATTAAAAGCTAGATTAGAATAAACTCTATTTTGACCTTTATACTAATAGTACCTATATATTATGACTGATATGAATTTAGTTAACCTAAATAAACATGAAACAACAAGTATCAGTAACAATAACATTTAATTACTCAGTTTAGCAGTTTGATCCAAACAATCCTTTAACAGACCCTAGATGTGATTAACAAAGCAACTCAATGATTTGATCCTCAATTCTGTTATCAAACCTTATAATTTCATCAACAAGGATCAAAGGAACATGTAACAACAACAGCTTAAGCATGAAACCAAGGAATAAACAAAGTGGAATTTTGACTGAGAAAATGAAATTTATAGCAATTATGGATTTTAACAAACAAGACCTCAATATTAAGCTAGATTATGATAAACTAACAACAAACAAGCATAGAAGAACAAGATTTAACAGCTACTATCAATAAAACAGTAAGATGCAAGAAAAATGGTAATAAGGCTTACAAAGTGCAATCCAGCCAAAGAACCAAGAACAAGGACCAAGAACCAATCCCTAATGGTTTCCACAAACCTCTAAACCATAGCCATCCGGTATTTACTATGCTCCAACCTTCTTCAACCTTCTCCAATATTTTATTTTTCACTGATTTTTCTTTATTTTTTTGTATTTTTTGATTTTGATACTAAGCTGAGTTTTATGGTTTCTAAAAGCTTTTATAAGCTTTCTAGGAGCTTAAGTGAGCCTAAGAGTCCAGAATAACAACTACAAACAACTTTATGCTAACATGAGATTTTTGAAAATTTGAAATTGCACAATCTGAATTCAACAAGTAAAACTGAAATTGATTGATTAAAAAGGTTCACAATACACTTGGAAATGCTAAAATTACAACTTAGAAGCTTAGAAACACACTAGAATTTGAAAATTTAACTATACGACACTAATTTTTACATTAACAAACTACACAGTCTTCTCTTTGCTTCATCTTCCTTTTATAGGGGCAAATTGGGTCTTTTGGGGTCCACTCGAGCTTTCCCAGCAGTAATATCATCCATTGGATCACTTAAACCAATCCTAGCCTTTAAAACTGTTTTGGCGCCAAAAAGAGATAGTGCAAATTGCACTGTGGAATTGCAACAGGGGGTGGTGCATTTATTGTGGGGGGGGGTAGTGGTTAGGTTTGGGCGGTGGATGTGACTGAGATGGTGGGGGTGGTGGAGGTGATGTGTTGCAGGCAAGTGGAGATGGTGGGGTGAGAAGTGGGAACGGGGAAGGGGAATCTGGTTTGAATTATAACAAGGGTGGGAGTGGGCTTGTGGTGGTGTTGGGCCTGAGATGGAGATGGGCTAATGGGAGATATAAGGATGATAGGTTAGTGGACTGGTTTGTTTTTGGGTTTGGATTAATAAAAGGTGTCCGTTTGGTTTTATAATTTCACAAGGACTAATTATGTAATTTCTGGATTTTTCAGGGGCTGAACTTGTGACTTTCCCATAGTTCTCAAAGGGGTGAATCTTGCCAAATGTGAATAGTACAAGGTCTCAATTGATAATTTCCATTTTTACACCTCCAGGGACTAAATCTGCCAACTTGTGAAACTTTAGGGACCAAACCTGTAAATTCTCCAAATTTTACACCCAAGGACCATTTGTGATAACTTTTAATCTTTAAGGACCATAAATGACTTTTTCACCCAAAATTATTGCTCAGGGGCCATTTTTGCCAATTTTGAAACTTGAGGGACTAAATGTGTAATTTTTACAAACTCGCCACCAGAGGACTAAATATGATAATTTGTGATTTCAAAAGGACCTTTGATGACTTTTTATTGAAAATTAATGCTTAGGGACTAGTTTTGTCAATTCTTGATAGTTGAGGGACTGAAACTGCCAATTATGCAAACTTTAGTTGTTTTTCATTTGTTTTTGATCTTTTTGCATCTGAAACATATAAAACACACTTTTGGAATATTTTCACTATTTTGATGCATTATTGGGTGTTTTTGGATGTTTTGGCAGTTCAGATAAGACAAAAATGATGAGTATTTACACACTCATCAATCCCCCACACTAAGATATTGCTAGTCCCTAGCAATCTTTAAGGAAAACTTAATGGATTTGATTTCTCTTTACCAAAAGCCATTACTTCTGGAGTAGCCAAATGTTTCAGTTCAAGTAAGAACCATGGTACACTGATAACCATGTGATTTTGAGCAAACCACCAGCTGTCAACGGATTTGATTTGTCTTTACCAGAAACCGTTTGCTTCTGGACTAGCCAACTCTTCACGATTCAAGATATGGTGAGCTGAATACCATGCAATTTTTGGCAAATTGCAAGCCATCAACGGATTTGAGATATCTTTACCGGGAGACGTTTGCTTCCGGATTAGCCAGACCTTTTATGGGTGAGACATGGTGGACTGATAACCATTTGTTGTGTTAGTGCAAAGCACTCACACCAGAAAAAGTTTTTGGCCAAAATGGGGGAATTAAGGCATTTTAGATGGAAAAAACGTGATCAAATTCGCCAGAATTTCCCCCACACACTAGAATTGAATATTGTCCTCAATAATCAAAGTCCCGGCAATTATGCCGATACTTTGAGATGTAAAACGTTTAGATTGAGGCAAGTGTGGGAACCAT
>LBNU01039459.1:48052-75662 GCA_014162995.1 Artemisia annua
GAGTTCCCTTTGGGATGAATTTTTGTGTTTCGTCATTCTAGTCCTTAGTTGTTGGGGGTCCCACGGGATGGTTGGCCACTTGTTGGATACAAATAGTTGTGGTGTTTACTTGTTTGGGTTCCTTTTCCATCGTATCAATTGAGTTTGATCTTGCTTGACGACCTGCGCCACTAAGATAAGCAACAGACACCGTTAGGTGCTTATCGAGCGGTTGTTTCTCCCCCGATTATCCTCTGGCGGCCGTGGAGGAGTACTAAGTAATCGCTTGTTTTTAGGGGGGTTTGTTGGTTGTGAAGAGTTAGGGTTTTGTAAGTCGTACCTTGGACGATGTCTATATCGCCCTATTTATACACACGCAACCGATAAGGTTTCGTGTTCCTCACTCTTCGGCGCATTCGCCGATATCGGATGTATATCTTCTTTATTTAGAAGATATCACATATCCATTCTATTAATAACTTTGGGCTTGGACCTTGTAGGCCCAAACCCTCTAACTGGTAGTCCAGTGACTGTTATCGCGGCCCGCTCGTGGTGGGCTTTAAGTGTTAGTATTGTTTACCAATCGGGTTCGTGACCCGGTGTAGACGATACGTCGTCAGGGGTCATTACTAAGGTACACGTATGGGTGCATTTTCATAGGATACCTGCTGTTGTGTATTCGGAAACTCGTATTAGGTTGATTGTTGAACGATTGGGGAGACTCATGCGATTGGATGAGGGTACTTCTGCTATGTGTATTAACCCTTGGGGTCGTTACTCTTATGCATGATGTCTCATTGAGTTATCCGCTGTTCATGATCTATTGGAATTTGTTGAAGTTGATATACCGCTGCCTAATGGGAAAGGTCACTATACGGAATACATTGATATTGAGTATGAAAGGTGGCCTCCTCGTTGTTCTCATTGCAAGATATTCAGTCATGAGGTGTGGAGTGTCAAGCTTTGAAACGTCAAGTTGTTTTGGGGTCTCATTCAGAACATGTAAGTGCTAAGGAAAAAGTTCACATTAAGATGTCCGGGAAAAAGGGTACTAAATCACAACAAGGGTCTAGGTTCTTCAAGCCTAAGTCTACCTTCATTTACAGGCCTGTTTCTAAGCCGAATTCTACTCAAGTTACTAAGGAGGATAAGCCTAATGAACATCCTAATTCTACTCCTCCTTCGGGTAATAATGATGATTTATCTCAATCTGTTAACGAGTTTGGCTATTTTAGTTTGAATGGCATTTTGCATGGTTATTTTAAGGGTAAGCGTGGTGTAAGGCAAGGGGATCCGTTATCGCCTTATCTTTTTATACTTGTTATGGAGGTGCTTACCCTTATTTTGAGGCGTCGAGTTCGGGATTCTGAGATGTCCACTTTCCATCACGAATGCTCTTAACTTAACATTATTAATCTTTGTTTTGTTGATGATTTGTTCCTGTTTGCTCATGGTGACACTCATTCGGCTAGTGTTATTATGGATTCCTTAGAGGAGTTTAAGAATGTTTCGGGCCTGTCTCCTAGTTTACCCAAGAGTACTGCTTATTTCTGTAATGTTCTTAATCAAGTTAAGCTTGCTATTTTATAGATTCTTCCATTTGTTAAAGGGGATTTTGCCTGTGAAGTATCTTGGAGTGTCGTTGGTTACTACTAGATTGATTTTCAGAGATTGTAAGGAATTGGTGGAGAAGTTGTCTAATCGCATCAATGATTGGAGGAATAAATCCCTCTCTTATCTCTCCTCTGGCGATTTTCTTCTCCCCCCATTCCCTAATCGTTTTTCACCTCTACCCTTTAATTCGTGTGTTCTTTTCAATGTTTTGATTAGTTTGTGATTACCATTCGTGTTAGTCTCTATTCTGATCAATATTATTGCTTAGTTCACATTGATTGCTGGATTTTGGTGTCGTTTGTCTGGGGTTTAGAAAATCGTTTTTGAGTTATCCCTAACCATTCTAATCGTTGGTCATAATTTTCTGCCTAAATAGATTCTTGTGAATTGTTTCTTTATGGATAATTTCTGTTAGTCGGTTGGGATCTATCCTTTACATCCTTTACGATTCCTTATTCCACTCTTTATCTTTGGATCGTGTTTGTCAGGGATTAGGCCGACTTTGGTTTCCTTAATCGTTTCCTTCTTTTCTTTAATTCTTTAAGTCGGTTCTGACTTAATAACATATATAAGGAACGATTTCATACTTGCTACTGTTGTGGTTTTATTATACGAAACCCTTTATTAGGGTGCTATTGTCAGCGTGCAAGTTTTTTGGTGAAGTCTCTTGTGTGCCTCAACGTTCAAGAATTACAAATTGATTTAACCTTTAATTAGGGTTTGTTTGACGAGAGATTGGTGATGTTTGTGTCTAGTTCGCTGTGGGTTTTGGCTATTATCTGTTTAGGGTTTAGGAGAGATGGAAAAGGTTTTCTCAATACAACGGACATGTCTTCAGTGAAACCAGTTGGTACGTCGAGTTCGTTGTTGAGTGGATTAGCTAGTAAGGTGAAGAACATTGATGGTCGAATATTGGGCAGAGATGCGAAACCTTTGAAGCCTTATCGTTGTGTTAGTAATAACAATAATCCTACTAGTTTGGTTGATGCTACGGCTGTTGTTATGGGTTCTAATGACGAGCACCTTGAGGTGACAAGGAAACATGTTGTGGCTGTTATCAATGATAGCATGGACAAGGATAAGAATGTTGCTACTATTGTCAATGATAATGGTGAGGTGGGGTGCTCGAAACATGATGATAATGCTAATAAAAAAAGCTATGGTGCTGCTGTAACAACGAATGAAATAATTGCCATACCTACGACTTGTGTAGGTGCTAAAGCCACGGATGAAGTCACTCATGTTCCTACGGTTGACTTATCCACGGCTGATGTTGTTTTACCGCAGGAAGAAGTTGAAACGATTAGTCATAGATTTAATAATTCACTTTATGGCTATTTTGTTGGACAAAGACCCGCATTTCCAGTAGTCCAAAATTTTGTTCGTAATGTTTGGAAGGATTTCGGGTTAAAGAATGTCATGATACATCAAGGGTTCTTTATGTTTCAGTTCTCAAGTAGGGAGGGTATGGAGGATGTCCTTAATCATGGTCCATGGCGTATTAGGTGTGTCCCATTAATGCTTCATGCTTGGAACCCTAATTCTGGTTTGGTTAAGGAGGACATAAAGAAGGTTTTGGTGTGGATCAAATTGTATAATGTCCCGGTGGTGGCATATTCGATGGTTGGGCTCAACATGATCACGGCTAAATTGGGACGCACTATAATGTTTGATGAACACAAGAATAATATGTGTCTTAAGTCGTGGGGTATGAACTCATATGCGAGGGTGTTAGTTGAGATTTTAGCGGAGAATGATTATGTGGAATCACTTATGGTGGCAATACCTATTCCAATGACTAATGAGCATCGAATGGTTAAGATTGATATTGAGTTTGAGTATAAACCTCCCCGTTGTTCTATATGCAAATTGTTTGATCATGTGGATAAGGAGTGCCATAAGAAGATGATTGAGGGTAACCGTAGTAAGAGTGTGGGGGCTGGTCTTGGGTCTAAGAAGCATAATTCAAAGGGTGGTAACAAGTCAAAGGGCGCGGGTAAGCCTAAATTTATTTATAGGCCTGTTGCTAAGCCTAGTAATCAAGACCATGCTAGTACTTCCATACTGAATGATAATGTTGATCCTAAGGTCACGAATGTAATCACTAATGAGGTCACTAATGAGGAGACTCCTAATGAGCAATCTACTACTCCGTTGGTGAATAATGAAGTGAATGAGTTTGGTTATTTTAAAGATAACTGTAATACCTAAAATTTAGAACTTTGCAAAATTACCAAATTGCCCCTATAATTTTAAAATTTTGTAAAAACTATAATTAAATAACAAATAATTCCTAAACTCTTATAAATATACAAACTATGATCAATAATAATTTTAATAGGACAATTGAATTATGAAATCCCACCTAAAATTTATTTAGGCCACGCCTAAAATAATTAGAAGTCCAAAATTGTTTTAATAATTGTACAAAATTTAGAAATAAAAGAGATAAGAATCAAATAAATAAGAAAACTTAGAATTCGTATTTTTGGCCTCCTATAATCCCAAAAACTCGGCCATAATTGATTCCCTAAATCTCCTACATTATCTCCAATATCCGTATTATATTTTTACACCAAAACTAAACCCTAAAAAGTCTAAAAATCACAAGCGACGCCTCAATAATTTTATGGAGCTCTTGAGTATTTTTCTAAGGTTCCATATATTGTAAGAGACATGGGAAAAATAGTGGTTCGATTTGTTGAAATCTGGTTCGATGGTTGGTGATTTACATGCTCGATATAGTTGTAACCGAAAGATCAAAAATCCTACAACCTATTCTGGTCGATCCAAACCACATCTGGTCCAGTGAAGAATGAGGAGTTCCTATTTATGTCTGACGCTTTTGTGTCCGCTTTGTCCACTGGTTGAGGTACAGATATTCTGACCTTTCAGTAAGGTTTCTCATGACTCATGATCCGTCTTCCCCACTCCACTCTGATTTCTGATCTTGGTTCCTCTGATATCTCTGGTTCATTGATATGACATTTGTATGATAACTTTTGAAAATATAACCGGATGGAATGGGACAACTGTATGGATATGATTTCTGTTAATATGATATTAGACTTGTTTTAAATGGAAATTTAAATAACTCTTGCTAAAAATATTTTAAAGAACTACCTTTATGATAAATATGATTTTAAATGAAATGGAAGACTTCTAAATCTGTTTTTCTTATTAAACTTTCATACTTGTAAACTCTGAACCATTGGTATGAACCATTGTTACCTTTCTGTTTCTTTTGCTTAGGATTCCCTATGCCATTGCTATGATCCCTTACTGTTTGAACTTGTTTCCTGAATCATTGGTTATTTTCTGAATCACTTACTATCTGAAATTGCTATCTGAACCTTTGACATTGTATTTATGAAACATGGACCTCTGATATTAAACTTCTGATATATAAACCTTTTGATATTGAACTTCTGATTTATGAACCTCTGGCTTATGAACCTTTTTAAAAGATAAACTTCTGATTTATAAACCTTTTCAAAAGATAAACTTCTGATTTATAAACCCTTTAAAGGATGAACTTCTGACTTGTGAACCTTTCTAAAATTGAATCTCTGATTTATGAAACTACTAATCTGACTAAATCTGACATCTGTATATCTGATACGATCTGTAAAAAAATCTGGACATCTGTTTAATCTGGATAATTAATTCTGATATGTAATCTGAACTGTTAAAATTAGACATTGACCATTCAGTATGAAACCCGGGCTATCACTAGGCATGGGGGTTCCATGTCCGTGTCATTGATGCACCAGTGACATGACTCATGTGTGGGTGAGTGATTTCTCACACCGTCCCTTTGATTATGGTCTGCATGTGAATGGGTAAGGGGCGAATGGATGCATCCTAGGTCTGTTATCTGATATCTGTTATCTGTTATTATCTGTTATCTGGTGAATGTGGCTGTGTGTGCAATACACGTCCTTCACAACCCATTGAGGTCACCCCTCTGTTTATATCTGATATTCTGAGGCCTCCCCTCTGGATTGCATATGAGGCGATTATCTGTTATTATCTGATCTGTTCTGGGCACGTGGTTGAAATACTAAATACTTTGTCTGCACCTTAACTAAGATTTAAACTTAAACTGGTAACGTAACACTGAATCTTTTCTTATTAATATTTATTTCACCTTATTGCCATTATTTCTTATGCTATGACCATTCTGATACTCATCCAATGCAACTTATTCGGTCTCTTTTCTTCTGTTTCACATTAACTTGTTGTTATATCTGTTCACTGGGCTTTTAAGCTCAGCCGCGTTTTCTTTCCCCGCGGCAGGTTTTAGAAGGAAGCTGGGTTATGGGTGAAGAGTGCAAATAGGAGTTTTAGAGAAGATTCTGCGTGGTTATATTCCAAGTGGTTTTGATAAGACTTTAGATTATCATTTTGTATTTTAAGATTCTGAGATGTATTTCTTTATCAGGAAAACGTTTGTAACCTTTGGAATTCAATTGTAATACATATGTTGTATGTCTATATATGCTTTGATATGTCACCATAATGTAGCACTTCTACCCTTGGCGGGTTGGGGTGTTACAATAACATTGATCTTGGTGAACTTAGGAAAACTATGGATAATCTTTGGGAAAAGAACAAGGTGTTTGAGCTTGCCGATAACTCTTCTAACGAGGTGGAGGTTAGCGATGGTGCTGAATTGCATATTCATAAGGAGACTAATAACAGCCCCATTACTACAACGTTGGAGGAAGGTATGGATAATTTGAAACCTCGTGAGGATTCTGTTAATACTTTAAGTTTGGTTGAACCACTTGTGAGTGTTAACCCCTCTACTTCTGCTACTAAGAGGACCAACCCGTTTTCTAAGATTGGTGAGATCGTTGATTCGGATAGTGAAGATGAGGTTCTTAACACGTTTGATGAGTCTGCGAATTTATTTGATATGCCTATGGGTAATTTCTCATCGTCAGGTGGTGGAGGTGATCAAGAAGATTACTATGATTATGATGACTTTAATGATCAATTATACGATATTCCAGGACGGTTGGGTGCACTTTATGAAGATTTCAAGCTCCAAGGACGATTCAGGAAGTAGTTGATCTTATTTAGTCTTGTTTTACCTAAGTGGTAGTGTTTATTTCTTAGTTTTAAGAAATGGTCGTGTCTTGTTATGTATGCAATTTTGCCTATGTAACGGGCTTAGATATGGGAATTCACCCATATCCATTGTACTTCAACGTTTCTTTTGGTTTGTTTGGTAAGTTATAAGAATGGTTTGTCATTCTTATATAAGAGTCTGCAAGTGTCCTAAGGGACTGAGATGAGGGATGTCACTCTCATCCGTTGTACTTCAATGTTTTTTTGGTGTAATGAAATTTACCAGGGTGAAATAACCCTTTTACCCAAAAAAAAATAAATCCCTCTCTTTTGCTGGTCGGCTCCAGCTTATTCTGTCAATTTTGTCTTCTATGCACATCTATTGGGCCTCGGTGTTTGTTCTCCCTGCTCGAATTATGTCTGATCTAGAGCAGCTTATGCGGGGCTTCCTTTGGAAAGGTAATTCTAAAGTTGCTTGGGAGGTTGTGTGCTTACCTAAATAGGAGGGTGGGCTTGGGATTCGTAGGCTTGAATCATTTAATACGGCTCTCATTGCTGCTCATATTTGGCGTTTGTTCAATTCTATGGATTCTTTGTGGGTAAAATGGATTCATACATATAGGTTGCATGGTCGTAACTTTTAGGATGTTCCAAGACGTGGTAATCTGTCTTGGAGTTGGCGGAAGATCCTTCAGATTAGGCCTCTTGTAATTCGTTTGGTATAATATTGGTAATGGTTTGAAGGCTTCAGCTTGGTTTGATAAGTGGTGTTCGGTTGGTCCTCTTTCTCTTATTGTGTCCTCAAGGGATATTCATCGGGCTGGTTTTTCTTCAAATTCTTTGGTTCGGGACATTATTTTGGAGGATTCATGGGCTTGGCCGAATATGTGGGGAACTCGGTATCCTTTGCTTACATCTATTTCAGTTCCTAATTTAAATGCTAATGCGGATGATCGGTTAGTTTGGAAGACAGGGGATGGTCATGACAAGTCTTTCTCTGTTTCTTTAGTTTAGGAGTGTATTAGGCCGCGTGGACAGGTTAATGATTGGTTTCATCTTGTTTGGTTCACGCACCGTATTGCTTTTCATTTGTGGCTGGTTATGAGAAGGAGGCTTCGTACTCAGGATATGATACGCTCAAATGATCCCTCTAGAGAGGCCTTTATATGCCCGTTGTGCAACACTCAACCGGATTCTCATGATCACCTTTTCTTTGAGTGTTTGTTTTCTTTTCAGGTTTGGGACTCTTTGAAGGTGTTTGCTGGTCTTACTGATATTCCTTTTTCATTAGAGGATGTGGTGCATCATTTGACTCCCTTTTCTACATCTCGGTCAGTGAGGAGTGTTGTTTCGAAGCTTTTGTTTGCGGTGACTTCTTACTTTATTTGGCAAGAAAGAAACAACAGGATCTTCAAGCAGCAACGTCGGTCTGAAAGTCAATTGATTGATGTGATTAAATCTACGGTGCGTTTGAAGCTTCTTACATGTAGATTCAAAAGGAGGGCGAATGTTCTTGATCTTTTGCGTGTTTGGCGGTTGCCTATATCTCTTTTACATTCTTAATGCCGAGTTCTATTTTTGATAATGATTTCGTGTCCTTGGAGCGTGAGACTGGTCTTCTGTCCCTGGTTGATGCGTTTGGCGGTAGTTGGATTTCGTTGGAGATTCGGGTGAGTGTTGTACTCTTTTTCCCTACTCCAAGGTTTTCCCACTGGGTTTTTACTTCGAAAGGGTTTTTAAGGAGGCAGGCTCATCTGGTTCATCAATCTCCTTCGAAGCGATGGGCTGATTTGTGTGGTCGTTCTTGTGTTGTTAGGTGGTTATTTCCGGTAGGGGTTTTGGTTTTGTATGTATATTTAGTTTAAACGCTTAGTGGCCTGTCACAAGCATTTTAGTTGGATGTTCAAGCGTTGCTTGAGGTTAATGTGGTACTTCAACCACATTCCATTATACTTAAACGATTTTTTGGTGTAATATAATTTACCGGGTGGAATGCCCTTTACCGAAAAAAAATTGTACCTAACCTTGTGGGAGCCGTTGTCCCTAAACACTTTTTTTTTTGGGTAAAAGGGTTATTTCACCCCGGTAAATTTCATTACACCAAAAAACATTGAAGTACAACGGATGAGAGTGACATCCCTCATCTTAGTCCCTCAGGACACTTACAGACTCTTATATAAGAATGACAAACCATGCTTATAACTTACCAAACAAACCAAAAGAAACGTTGAAGTACAATGGATATGGGTGAAGTCCCATATCTAAGCCCGTTACATAGGCAAAATTGCATACATAACAAGACACGACCATTTCTTAAAACTAAGAAATAAACACTACCACTTAGGTAAAACAAGACTAAATAAGATCAACTACTTCCTGACTCGTCCTTGGAGCTTGAAATCTTCATAAAATGCACCCATCCGTCCTGGAAGATCGTAAAATTGATCAGTAAAGTCATCATAATCATAGTAATCTTCCTAATCACCTCCACCACCTGTCGATGAGAATTTACCAATAGGCATATCAAATAAATTCGCAGACTCATCAAACGTGTTAAGAACCTCATCTTCACTATCCGAATCAACGATCTCACCAACCTTAGAAAACGGGTTGGTCCTCTTAGTAGCAGAAGTAGAGGGGTTAACACTCACAAGTAGTTCAACCAAACTTAAAGTATTAGCAGAAACCTCACGAGGTTTCAAATTATCCATACCTTCCTCCAACGTTGTAGTAAAGGGGCTGTTATTAGTCTCCTTATGAATATGAAATTAAGCACAATCGCTAACATCCACCACGTTAGAAGAGTTATCGGCAAGCTCAAACACCTTGTTCTTTTCCCAAAGATTATCCATAGTTTTCCTAAGTTCACCAAGATCAATGTTATCTTTAAAATAACCAAACTCATTCACTTCATTATTCACCAAAGGAGTAGTAGATTGCTCATTAGGAGTCTCCTCATTAGTGACCTCATTAGTGATTACATTCGTGACCTTAGGATCAACATTATATTTCGGTATGGAAGTAATAGCATGGTCTTGATTACTAGGCTTAGCAACAGGTCTATAAATAAATTTAGGCTTACCCGCGCCCTTTGACTTGTTACCACCCTTTGAATTATGCTTCTTAGACCCAAGACCAGCCCCCATACTCTCACTACGGTTACCCTCAATCAGCTTCTTATGGCACTCCTTATCCACATGATCAAACAATTTGCATACAGAACAACGGGGAGGTTTATACTCAAACTCAATATCAATCTTAACCATTCGATGCTCATTTGTCTTTGGAATAGGTATTGCCACCACAAGTGATTCCACATAATCATTCTCCGCTGAAATCTCAACTAACACCCTTGCATATGAGTTCATACCCCACGACTTAAGACACATGTTATTCGTGTGTTCATCAAACATTATAGTGTGTCCCAATTTAGCCGTGATCATGTTGAGCCCAACCAGTGAATATGCCACCACCGGCACATTATACAATTTAATCCACACCGAAACCTTCTTCATGTCCTCCTTAACAAAATCAGAATTAGGGTTCCAAACATGAAGCATTAATGGGACAGACCTAATACGCCGCGGACCATGATTAAGGACATCCTCCATACCCTCCCTACTTGAGAACTAAAACATAAAGAACCCTTGATGTATCATGACATTCTTTAACCCGAAATCCTTCCAAACATTACGAACAAAATTTTGGACTACCGGAAACGTGGGTCTTTGTCCAACAAAATAGCCATAAAGTGAATTATTAAATCTATGACTAATCGTTTCTACTTCTTCCTGCGGTAAAACAACATCAGCCTTGGATAAGTCAACCGTAGGAAAGCGAGTGACTTCATCCGTGGCTTTAGCACCTACACAAGTCGTAGGTATGGACATTACTTCATTGATTGTTATACCAGCACCATAGCTATTTGTATTAGCATTATCATCATGTTTCGAGCACCCCACCTCACCATTATCATTGACAACAGCAGCAACATTCTCATCCTTGTCCATGCTATCATTGACAACAGCAACAACATATTTACTTGTCACCTCAATGTGCTCCTCATTAGAACCCATAACAATAGCCGTAGCATCAACCAAACTAGTAGGGTTAGTGTTATTACTAACACAATGATAAGGCTTCAAAGGTTTCCCATCTTTGCCCAATATTCGACCATCAATGTTCTTCACCTTACTAGCTAATCCACTCAACAATGAACTCGATGTACCAACTGGTTTCACTGAAGACATGTCCGTTTTATTGAGAAATCCTTGTTCCATCTCTCTCATAAACCCACTTCCAATAGAAACCCAAGACAGATCCACGTAGCAAAACAATCCCCAACAATATTAGGGTTTTGACCCAATTGAACAGCAAACACCACGTATAAAAAGATAAAACAATTAAGTATCAACGATTGGAACCAATAATATATAAGAATTAGAAGGTCGGTTCAAATTAAAACCCCACCAACGATTTAGGAAACAGCAAACCAATAATAGGAATGAATATGGCGGTTTGAACCAATTCCTAAAAATGATTAGGAATATACCAAAGATCAACGGTTCCAAACACCTTAGAATAATTCCAAGCAGATCCAAACGCGTTGTAGCAAAGATTAGATTGAAACACACTAACAATGGATTGGGAATGAATGGAATGGATTGTCCCTAAACACTTGCTCACTTTATGAGAGCAATTGCCATTTACATGATGATAGCTATTGTCCTTAATGATTGCACACTTGATAAGAGCAATTGCCACTTAGATGATGAGATACGTTGTCTTTAAAGGCTAACATTATAAGGGCAATTTTTCCCTTACATGATAAGAGCCGTTGTATCAAAAGGCTCACATGTTGAGAGCAATTGTACCTTACTTTATGGGAGCCATTGTCCCTTAACGCTTACTCACTTGATGAGAGCAATTGCCCTTTACATGATGATAGCCGTTTTCCCTAATGCTTGCACACTTGATAAGAGCAATTGTCACTTACATGATGAGATCCATTGTCCCTAAAGGCTAACTTTATGATGGAAATTTTTCCCTTACATGATAAGAGCCGTTGTCCCTAAAGGCTCACTTGTTGAGAGCAATTGTACCTTACTTTGTGGGAGCCGTTGTCCCTAAACGCTTGCTCACTTGATGAGTGCAATTGCCCTTTACATGATGATAGCCGTTGTCCCTAATGCTTGCACACTTGATAAGAGCAATTGTCACTTAGATGATGAGATCCGTTGTCTCTAAAGGCTAACTTTATGAGGGCAATTTGTCCTTTACATGATAAGAGCCGTTGTCCCCAAAGGCTCACTTTTTGAGAGCAATTGTACCTTACTTTATGGGAGCCATTGTCTCTAAACGCTTGCACACTTGATCAGAGCAATTGCCCTTTACATGATGATAGCCGTTGTCCCTAATGCTTGCACACTTGATAAGAGCAATTGACACTTACATGATGAGATCCGTTGTTCCTAAAGGCTAAATTTAAGAAGGCAATTTGTTCCTTACATGATAAGAGCCGTTGTCCCTAAAGGCTCACTCTTTGAGAGCAATTGTACCTTACTTTATGGGAGCCGTTGTCCCTAAACGCTTGCTCACTTGATGAGAGCAATTGCCCTTTACATGATGATAGCCGTTGTCCCTAATGCTTGCACACTTGATAAGAGCAATTGTCACTTACATGATGAGATCCGTTGTCCCTAAAGGCTAACTTTATGAGGGCAATTTGTCCCTTACATGATAAGAGCCGTTGTCCCTAAAGGCTCACTTGTTGAGAGCAATTGTACCTTACTTTGTGGGAGCCGTTGTCCCTAAACGCTTGCTCACTTGATGAGAGCAATTGCCCTTTACATGATGATAGTCGTTGTCCCTAATGCTTGCACACTTGATAAGAGCAATTGTCACTTAAATGATGAGATCTGTTGTCTCTAAAGGCTAACTTTATTAGGGCAATTTGTCCCTTACATGATAAGAGCCGTTGTCCGTAAAGGCTCACTTGTTGAGAGAAATTGTACCTTACTTTATGGGAGCCATTGTCCCTGAACGATTGCTCACTTGATGAGAGCAATTGCCCTTTACATAATGATAGTCATTGTCCCTAATGCTTGCACACTTGATTAGAGCAATCGTCACTTAAATGATGAGATCCGTTGTCCCTAAAGGCTAACTTTATGAGGGCAATTTGTCCCTTCAATGATAAGAGCCGTTGTCCCTAAGGGCTCACTTGTTGAGAGCAATTGTACCTTACTTTGTGGGAGCCGTTGTCCCTAAACGCTTGCTCACTTGATGAGTGCAATTGCCCTTTACATGATGATAGCCGTTGTCCCAAATGCTTGCACACTTGATAATAGAAATTGTCACTTGGATGATGAAATCCGTTGTCTCTAAAGGCTAACTTTATGAGGGAAATTAGTCCTTTAGCACACTTGATAAGAGAATTCTCTGGAGAAAAATAGCGATTCCTATCTCACCTTCACATCTAATCATTCCATTCTCTTTTCTTTGAATCCTATACCTTATAAAACTTCTACTATTGTGGAATAATCCGAGTATTATATCCCTTTAGTTGATTTATTATTTAGTTGTTGGTTTAAGGAGGTTAGGGAGTCGATTTATTATTGTTTTTTTAGGAATCGCTGCTTTAGGGATCTTTTATTAGGAAGTCGGTTTGTTGGAATTGTGCTAATCGTTTCTTTATCTTTACCTTATCATGAGTGTCGGTTAGGATGTATTATGGGTATTTAAACCTTGCTTGGGTTTCTTTTCATTAATTGATTGTCGATTGGTGGTAGTAGGTTTTTTAGGGTTTTTTCTTGTTCGTTTCTTTAAGGCTCTTTTGTTTGTTTTTGTTGTTTGTTTATTCGTAATTATTGTTGCTGGTGGTATTATTATGGATTCGACTATGCCTAAATCATCTAATATCCCTAAGTCGAATTTGCCTAAGTCGGTGTTGAAGAAGACGGTTTCTAGTAGATCTAATAATTCGACTAAACCCCATGTTGAGCTATTCGCTGCTAGGTAACAAGAAGAGGTCGAGGAGGTTTCCTTGTTGAGTAGTTTAGCAGCTAAGATTAGGAACGTGGATGGTAAGATCTTGGGGAAAGATGGTAAGGTGTTGAAACCTTATCGAGGTGTTAAGTTTGCTGATCAAGTTGATGTGGTGCCTATGAATCAGAATAAGGAGAATGTTACTGATCAAGTTGATGTGGTGGCTGCTCGTGGTACAACTAAAGATCAAGTGGCTGCTCGTGGAACTACCAAGGCTGCCATGGGTGATTCAACGCAAGGTTCTAATGTTTCACAAGTTTCCACTACCACACAATCTGCTCCAAATCATCTTCTGAATGTAGCTGTTGAGAGTGGGACTCTTGTTGATAATGGTAAGTCATCTTCTGATGTTGGTTCAAATACAGCCCCTAAATTGTCATATGCTTCGATGTTTAAGACGAAGAATGCTTTCAAATCTGTTAATATTTGTGAATTACGTAATGAGGAACGTGTGGAAGGAGCTCATGTCACAATTCCTATGAAAGAAATTGATGATGTTTCAGCTAGGTTTGCTAACACGCTTTATGGGTATTTTATTGGTAAACGGCTTGCATTCCCTATTGTGGAGAATTATGTGAAGAATACATGGGCAAAGTTTGGGTTAGAACGTGTTATGTTGAATAATGGGTTCTTTTTATTTCAATTCTCCACAAAGGATGGTATGGACAAAGTGTTAGAGACGGGTCCATGGCTGATTCGTTCCATTCCTATTTTTTTGAACATTTGGACGCCTAATACTACACTTGCTAAGGAAGAGGTAACATCAGCCCCCGTATGGTTGAAGTTACATAATGTACCAATTCTTGCTTATACGGAGGTTGGATTAAGCTTGTTTACGACTCAAATTGGTAAACCTATCATGTTGGATCCATAAGAACAAAACTTTCATGACCATGTAGCATCCATAAGCAACAGCCCAATAACTTACACCTTGTGATTTCCTTTCCCACATCAGCCATGAAAGTCACATCACGAATACGGGGCTTCATGCAATCCAAAAGAATTTCAAGGCACCAAGCATTTGTAAGAACAAGAAAACCATAGGGACTAACATAGGGTCAGACCCTAACAACCAGCTCAAAATCATCATTGATCCACAATAAGCATCAAACCATAGATTGTAGATCAATCCACCCAGCAATAAACAAAAGATAATAAAGGAACGTGCATGGCATGGGGGAATGGGTTTTGAACAAGAGCCCCATAAACTTAACTTCCATCACCAATCTTGATCAAACCTAGGGTTAAGCAACCCAACTTCCTTAACATACAGCAACCTCGATCAACATACCCCAAAATATGATCACAAGCATGTTGTTAAAAGATTTTTGGGTAAAAGGGATGTTTCACCCTGGTAAAATATATTATCCAAAAAAACGTTGAAGTATAAAGGACGAGGGTGACTTCCCTCGCCTCAGTCCCTTAGGACACTTACAGACTCGAATATAAGAATGACAGAACACTCCTATAACTTACAATAAAGTGAACCTACCAATAATGACAAAGAACATAAAAATTACAATACTACTCAAAAGATTGAGCCTTCCATATCACTCTTGTGGTCCACTTTAACTACCATAAAGAATCGACGAACATTCAAGCATTCTTCAACATATTATCTATTTGTAGTATCCAATAACACTACAAACAAAACCTTCATGATCTTCAACATAACAATCCAAAGAGTTTTTGAATAAGAACTCTAACAACTTAACTACCAAGCTTAAGCAGCAACACAATCACACAAGCCATAAGGTGCAAGTCTGAACATGCACAAAGATCATCCATACGAACCAAACTTGTGTAAGTCTGCTAGAACTTACAATCATGAGTATAGGTCAGCCAACAACAGCCATTGATGATGAGATAAAACCTTCTGCAAACAACCTAAATACACATGAATTACCATAGGGTTGTAGAAACCCTAACAACCATGCAGCAAGCAACAGGCATGCAACATCCATGCCATGATCCCTTTCAAAACAGCCAAGTAACATCAATACCACCATGAAAAAGGACACCATGCAACTAAACAAGGGTGATTAACCCCAAACTGTAGATCGAATGTGCACCAAACAGAAAACCGTTTAAGAATTAGTCACAACCAATCGTTCCAAAGAGTTTTTGAATAAGAACTCTAACAAACTTAACTTCCAAGCTTAAAGCATCACCAACATCACAAAATCAATAAGGTGCAAGTCTGAACAACGAACCAAACTTGTGTAGCCAAATGGACTTGTACATACAATAGGGTAAACCCTAACGTCCAATGATAGCAAGAGTTTTTTGAATAAGAAACCAATAAAACTTAACTTCCAATTGCGAATAGCAGCAACACTTACATCTCTCTCAAACCCACTTGAAACACGAATGACTTACAGCACCAATAATGATGCACACGTTAAATCCAAAACCCTTATTCGGGTTACTTGCAAGTAGAAGATAACCAAACCCTTGTTGAGTTCAGTAACGAATTAAGCACCAGAAACCACCTTTGCACAAGAGAAAAATGAAACCCTAATTAAGGGAATCGAATGGAATGAAGGGAACGTGCAGCATATGAACATAATCGACCTTAAATATGTATAATCAATCACAAAACCGACTATGCAGTGAAGATAAATAAGGAGTGATTAAAAACCACCTATGGCGGCTAACAACCCTAACAAAAACGATTTCCCCAAATCTGAAACGAAACCTTAGATCCAAGCAACGATTTGAGTTAAACCAATGATAAACATAATGTTTAATCACTAAGATAATCAATTCGATCCAAGAATGAAAGGTAATGGAGCAGATTAGAGGAAAACGGTTAAAAGATAGAACAACCCTAAATCGTTAAAAGATGAAGCGTGTTACAACCAAACATCACCACTAACTTCCAGCACTACGATGAACAACAACTAATAAGGATGTAGCAACAGCAGCCGTATCACACATATGCACTAAACTAGGGATTACGAACCCTAACAAACAGAAAATTATAGTTTGAAGAAACCACTAACTCTCACTTGACATAACACCCACACTCTCTCAACCCAAATCCACGAATAGCCATCACAAACGATAAGGTTACCCACGATCACCAGATCGACTTCCAAGAGTGAATGGATTGTAAAATCCAACGTGCAAAACGCTAAATATATGCATGAACGAACAACAATCCCCAATAAAGATGATCGACCAAAAAAGATAACCCTTTAGCATATAATCGATCATACCCAACCATACCACAGATCGTACCAAAATATATAAAATGAATTAATTAAATAGGTAATGATCCCAAACCGACATAAAGACAAAACAATGATAACCTATGTCAAACGAAACCCTCTCTGATCAGCCAAGTAGAATGATCAATCAAACCGACAACGACTTAATGATCAAACAAACAGACATAAGAACTGAGTTAAGAACAAGGAATACGATCAGATGCATGGGACGATTTTGGAAACCCTAAAGAAAAATTCGTTCTTCCCAAACCGACTAGGACAAATTTAAAGCTAAAAAAAACCCTAAAACGTTTTCTCTCTGGAGAAAAAGGCGATAGTTTCTAACCCTAACTTTTTTCAATCGATCTTCACCATAATCTGCCCTAAATCTTTCAATTCTTGTGCGGTCTTGATTATCCTAGTACTCAACCTTTTTGTTTAGTTCTAATTAATTGAAATCGTTGCTTAATTCTGTCTCAAAGGGATTTTTTGGTGATTGCATACGGTTAGGGTTTAAACCGCCATTGAGTTATCCCTAAATATTGCTGAATCGTTCTTGTGTAATTCTCTTATCTTGTTAATCGTTTTTTTAGTGTATAACCGACTTAAGATCCCTAAATCGACCCTGTGGTTATTAATTCTATATAAGTCGGTTCTAATTGATTTATTATATATTCGGAGCAATTATTTTTTTAAGTGATTGTTTCAAGGCTGTTTAGGGTTTCGTTTTTCATACTTTCATGCTTTTATGATTTTGGGATCTGGTCATTCTTGTTGCTGCTATTACTGAACTCATTAGGGTTTGGTGTATTCGTTAATTTCATAACTGAACTTTAAGGTTTGGTTTATCATCTCCTTGCAAGTACCCGTATTAGGGTTGTGGAATTTGTTTGTGCGCTTGTTTTTGCTGCTGAAAGTTATTCTTATTACGTGGGTTAAATAAAGAGAGATGGAATCAGGGTTTTTGAACAAAAAGAAGTCTTCTTCAAGTTCTGGTTTGGTTTCAAGGGTTAATAATATTGATGGTAAGCTGCTTGTGAACAAGGAGAAACCCTTGAAATCTATTTTGAAGCGTGCTGGTCTTGAGGGTAAAACGGGGAGTTTTCAGCTTCCTAAAGAGATTGGTTCTAATTCTAGGGTTACTTCTGACCCTAATGGTGCTAAATCTCAGGTTACGCTGCTTAATGAAGTTACACATACATGTAGCAGCCCTATTGCTGCTAGTGTGAAGTTTCCTGAACGTGTGGACAAGGGAGGTGATTCTGGTTCTAATGATGCTGATATTGATAGGAATGAAATCCCTAAGGATCCACGACAAGATGGTGTAAGTTTTGTTGCAACTGAATCTAGTGTATTTGTTGGGGATTCTTCAATTGTAAATAACAAGGTTCAAGTTAATTCTGGTCTTGTTTCTCAATTTGCGCCCAAGGTACAAGAGTGTTCTTCAACAAATGTTAGTTCTACTTCAGGTGTTAAAGTTGTCATTCCAAATTCCGTGGTTGAGGAGATGTGTCAAAAACTTTCTAATTCGCTCTACGGTTATTTTATTGGAAAACGACTTGCCTTTCCTTTGGTGGAAGATTATGTCAAGCATGCTTGGGTTAAGTTTGGTTTTCAGAAAGTTATACTTCGAGGTAATTTCTTCTGTTTCCAATTTTCGTCACATGAGGGTTTGCTTATGGTTCTAATAGGGGGTCCTTGGTTTATTCGATCAACGCCCATCTTTTTACGTGAATGGGAGGCGATTTCTAAATTGGAGAAGGATGTTTTCATAAAGGTACCGGTTTGGGTACGCTTTCATAAATTGCCTACTGTTGTATATTCAGAAGTTGGAATTAAATTGATTGCTGAACGAGTGGGACGACTTATGAGAATGGATGAGGGTACGTATGCTAGGTGTAATAACCCTTGGGGTCGTTATTCTTATGCACGATGTATGATTGAGTTGTCTGCTGATCATTATCTATTAAATTCCATTGAAGTTGATATTCCTCTACCTAATGGCAAGGGCTATTATTCAGAGTTCATTTATGTTAAATATGAATTGTGGCCTCCTCGGTTCTCACTTCAGTCATGAGGTTGAGGAATGTTATGAGGTATTGAAAAGAAAAGTTGACACGGGGTCAG
Organism: Artemisia annua; assembly: GCA_014162995.1. Classification (NCBI taxonomy): domain Eukaryota; kingdom Viridiplantae; phylum Streptophyta; class Magnoliopsida; order Asterales; family Asteraceae; genus Artemisia; species Artemisia annua. The sequence continues at coordinate 67,108 of LBNU01039459.1, forward strand.
AGAAAGAAAGTGAGCGTCTTAAGGAGTCATATCACAAAAGTAAGGCGGGGAAATAGGCAGCGTATTTGCAACAAGGATCTCGGGTGTTCAAGCCTAAGTCCAATTTCATTTATAGGCCTGTTTCCAAGCCGGATTCTTTTAAAGTCATTCGGGAGAATAAACCTAATGAGCTTCCAAGTCCTACTCCTCCTTCAGTGACTATTAATGAATTATCTCAAGGTCTGAACGAGCATGGTTATTTTAGTGATAACATTAATATTGAAGAACTTAAGCGTGATATGGAGAATGTTTTTGATGCCGAGAAGATACTTGATCTTGCTTCACTTCCCTCCAATGTGGAGGTTGTTGGGAATGATTCTGATTTGCATATTAATAAAGAGGTCTCAAACAGCCTCGTTAGATCGTTGGAGGGGGGTGTGGCTAATGTGAAGCCTGGTAAAGGCTCGACTACTAATGCAAGTTCGGTTGGTGAGTCAACTAAGATTGGAAGTTTGTGGGAGCAGTTTAATGCTACTACAAGTGATAATAAACCTCCATTATCAGGTTCGGAAGACTCGGAAGATGAAGTTGATGAATATGGTGGAGGCTTTCTGGATGATATGGAAGATTACTATGACGAATATGATCAGGTGGTCCTACCTGATGATATGCAAGCACTCTGTGATCAGTTTGATATTCGCTTGAATACTCGTCGTAGATAGGTTTGTTTTTGTTTGTAAGTTATAAGAATGGCATGTCATTCTTATATAGTGGGTTTTTTTGTTCTTTTGTGAGTTGTTTGGCATGTAAGTGTCCTACGGGACTGAGATGAGGGATACACCCTCATCCTTTGTACTTCAATGTTTTTTTGGTGTAATGAATTTTACCGGGGTGAATTAACCCTTTTACCCAAAAAAAATTTAAAGCTAAGATCTGATTTAATAAGTGTAAACATGAATGTTTAAACACCAATTAAGATCAAATCGTTAACAGAAAACAAGTTCTAGGGACGATTTAGGAGGAAACTATTGATTAGAAAAGCATGTTTAGGCTTTTGCAATATCGCCCACACTAGAGAGACTTTTAGGGTTTTTTTCTCTCGAGTTAATGGATCATGTGGTTGTGGCGATTCCGTTTCCTAATGGTTCAGGTCACTCATTGGAACGAATTGATATTGAATATGAATGGCAGCCCCCTCGTTGTGCTTTGTGCAAAATATTTTATCATAATGATGTTGAATGCCCTAAGAAGGTAAAACAATCTAGTGTGAAGTCTAATGTGGATGAGGAGGGATTTGTAGAAGCTACTAAGCGTGAGGGTAAGGGTAAGGCTCCAACTCATGAGAAGGTTATTGATGGAGTTCGATTTGCAAAACCAAAGGTCACACTTAACTATCGTTGGCAGCCGGTTTTGAAAACTAAAGGGGGATCTGATGGAGCGTCTTCGTCTAAGGGTAATGGTACTAACAAGGAACCTACTGTTCTAAGACTTATGGTACGAATAAGGAAGCTAGTGTTCCTAATGAGGAGGCTGGTCATAATTCATTGGATAATCAAGCTAATAGTGATGTTCAGGCCCCTAAGAAGTACATTCATGATGATTTAAGTGATATACTTACTAAGAATTCTTTTGGAGTGCTTAATGATGAAGTGCTCAATTCTGAATTTGGGTTTGAGGAGGGTTCGTCTCAAGTGGATAGAGGGGTTCATGAGGTGGATAGTGATAGTGACAATGAGGTAGATGAGTATATTGAGTTGGGCAAACCAAGCACGGACACTAGTAATCGTAAGGAAGCAAGCACTTCCTCTGTTGACGTTCCCCATGTATAGCATCGCTTCATGGAATATAAAGGGAATGAACCAATCCCCTAAACAAAATGAGGTTCGTCAGGTTATTGGTGAAAATCAACTTTCTATTTGTGCTATTTTGGAATCGCATGTTTCTAATTCTCGTCTTCAGGAGTTATGCATGAGGTTGTTTAAAGGTTGGGATTGGACTTCTAATGGTAGTTTTTTTTTGGGTAAAAGGGTTGATTCACCCCGGTAAAATATATTACGCCAAAAAACATTGAAGTACAAAGGATGAGGGTATATCCATCATCTCAGTCCAAGGACACTTACAGACGCTAATATAAGAATGACACACCATTCTTATAACTTACACAAGTGAACCAACCAATAATAAAAAAAGTAAATAAAACATTACAAAACTACTCAAGACATCTTGAGCCTTCTGAGTCACTATGGCGGTCCACCTACTTCCATGAAGAATACTCCAACTTGCCCAATCCACGGACATCCAAGCATTCTTCAACATATAATCAATTTGTAGTATCCAAAAAACACCACAAACCAAACCTACATGTTCACACCAGAACATAGCAAAGAGTTTTTGAATAAGAACTCTATAAACTTAACTTCCAGCATTTGATGACTTGACCCAATCTTCAAACCAATTCGAATGGAGCACATGAAGACACCCTGAAGCAAGTCACAATGACACACCACAAATGATCCCAAAATCCTGAAGTACAAATCCATAAGCATGTGAACATGATTAAATCGCTACTGGTTTCTTCATTCGATCCTGATTATCTCTTTATTAAAGTCGGTTTGTTAATCGACTTTTACATATATATGGTCGAATCTTTTATTCTGCTGCACATCGTTTAATTCCATTCGATTCCCAACTTTTGGGTATCGTTTTTTTTCTGTGCGCATGTGTTTTGTTTGGGGCTTATTGTTTAATCGTTATCCTCTTGGATTTTGATACTACCTATTTGCAAGTAACCCTTTTAGGGTTTTGGTAATGGTACGTTCCTTCAAGGATTTAGGTGCTATGTAAGTGGGTTAGATGGAGAGAGATTGTAACCGATTAGGGTTGTTCCTAAAATNCTTTCGCAATATCGCCCACACTAGAGAGACTTTTAGGGTTTTTTTCTCTCAAGTTAATGGATCATGTGGTTGTGGCGATTCCGTTTCCTAAAGGTTCAGGTCACTCATTGGAACGAATTGATATTGAATATGAATGGCAGCCCCCTCGTTGTGCTTTGTGCAAAATATTTGATCATAATGATGTTGAATGCCCTAAGAAGGTAAAACAATCTAGTGTGAAGTCTAATGTGGATGAGGAGGGATTTGTAGAAGCTACTAAGCGTGAGGGTAAGGGTAAGGCTCCAACTCATGAGAAGGTTATTGATGGAGTTCGATTTGCAAAACCAAAGGTCACACTTAACTATCGTTGGCAGCCGGTTTCGAAAACTAAAGGGGGATCTGATGGAGCGTCTTCGTCTAAGGGTAATGGTACTAACAAGGAACCTACTGTTCCTAAGGAGGTTGAGAAGAGTGGTGCATCATCTTCTAAGACTTATGGTACGAATAAGGAAGTTAGTGCTCCTAATGAGGAAGCTGGTCATAATTCATTGGATAATCAAGCTAATAGTGATGTTCAGGCCCCTAAGAAGTACATTCATGATGATTTTAGTGATATAATTACTAAGAATTCTTTTGGAGCGCTTAATGATGAAGTACTTAATTATGAATTTGGGTTTGAGGAGGGTTTGTCTCAAGTGGATAGAGGGGTTCATGAGGTGGATAGTGATAGTGACAATGAGGTAGATGAGTATATTGAGTTGGGCAAACCAGGTACGGACACTAGTAATCGTAAGGAAGCAAGCACTTCCTCTGTTGACGTTACTCATGTATAGCATTGCTTCATGGAATATAAGGGGATGATCCAATCCCCTAAACAAAATGAGGTTCGTCAGGTTATTGGTGAAAATCAACTTTCTATTTGTGCTATTTTGGAATCGCATGTTTCTAATTCTCGTCTTCAGGAGTTATGCATGAGGGTGTTTAAAGGATGGGATTGGACTTCTAATGGTAGTTTTTGTAGTAGTGGTTCTCATATCATTTTGGGATGGAATGTGGATGCGGTTGATTTGAATGTGGTTGCTATGACTGATCAAGTGGTCCATACGTTCATTCGGTTCAAGGCTGATAAGAAGGAGTTGTTTTGTTCTTATGTCTATGCTCACAATAGGTATACTCATAGGAGGCCCCTTTGGGATAATCTTGGTTTACATAATCAGCTGGTTCGTAATCACCCTTGGTATATTCTTGGGGACTTCAAGTCAGCTCTTAATTTAGAAGATAAAGTCGAGGGTTCTTCGATTATTGATATAGCGATGCGGGAATTCAAGGAGTGTGTTGATGCTAATGAGTTGGTTGATATAAACCGTTAGGGGCTGCAATTTACTTGGTCTCAAAAGCCGAGAGGATTTGATGGTACGTTGAGGAAGATTGATCGTATAATGGCTAACCTTGGGTTTCTAGATTCTTTTACGGGTGCTCATGCTTTTTTCCAACCGTACCGTGTTTCTGATCATTCCCCGGCCATTCTTCATATTCCTACGATGTGAAAGTTTAAACCNCCAATCCCCTAAACAAAATGAGGTTCGTCAGGTTATTGGTGAAAATCAACTTTCTATTTGTGCTATTTTGGAATCGCATGTTTCTAATTCTCGTCTTCAGGAGTTATGCATGAGGGTGTTTAAAGGATGGGATTGGACTTCTAACGGTAGTTTTTGTAGTAGTGGTTCTCATATCATTTTGGGGTGGAATGTGGATGCGGTTGATTTGAATGTGGTTGCTATGACTGATCAAGTGGTCCATACGTTCATTCGGTTCAAGGCTGATAAGAAGGAGTTGTTTTGTTCTTATGTCTATGCTCACAATAGGTATACTCATAGGAGGCCCCTTTGGGATAATCTTGGTTTACATAATCAGCTGGTTCGTAATCACCCTTGGTGTATTCTTGGGGACTTCAAGTCAGCTCTTAATTTAGAAGATAAAGTCGAGGGTTCTTCGATTATTGATATAGCGATGCGGGAATTCAAGGAGTGTGTTGATGCTAATGAGTTGGTTGATATAAACCGTTAGGGGCTGCAATTTACTTGGTCTCAAAAGCCGAGAGGATTTGATGGTACGTTGAGGAAGATTGATCGTATAATGGCTAACCTTGGGTTTCTAGATTCTTTTACGGGTGCTCATGCTTTTTTCCAACCGTACCGTGTTTCTGATCATTCCCCGGCCATTCTTCATATTCCTACGATGTGAAAGTTTAAACCTAGGCTATTTAAATTCTCTAATATTCTGGTTCAGAATTCAAGTTTTAAGCAGCAAGTTCAAGAGATTTGGTGTAATTCGGTGAGTGGTTTTCACATGTTTAAAGTGGTTAGTAAATTGAAGGCGTTGAAAAAGCCCTTTCGTACTAATCACTTTCTTGATCGGATTCGTGGTTTTAATCAGGTTCTTGGTGTGATTTTGTGAAATCGTTTTTTTAGGGTTTTTTGTGAAATCGTTTTCTATTTTCCGCCTTTCGTCCTTTAATTCATGTTTCAATTGATTATTCGTATGATCAATCGTTCTGGTTATCATTGGATTTATCATATTGCTGCTTGTTTTTAAGGATTAAGTTTGAATTAAGGGAATCGTTTTGTTAGGGTTTCTAACCGCCATAGTTTGTTCAATCGTTCCCCTATTATCCTTTAATCTTTAAGTCGGTTTACTGATTTATTTATATATAGGGTCGATTTGTGTTCTTGCTGCATAAATTTAATCACGATTTGGTTAAACGGTTTCACTCCACGATCTCAATTTAGGGATTCGTTCTCACTTGTGCGCAAGACTACTGCTGGTACATAATTCCATACTAAACTCGTTAAGGGTTTGGTTTACATTCGTTGGTATTGGGTGATTTTGGTCTTTATTGATTAACAAACTCCTTTATTGGGGTTTGGTACTTCCTGATTTGTTCGTAACCTGAGTTAGGGTTTTGTTCTTATACAAGTGCGCTTGGGGCTGCTGCTGTAAGTTCATTGTACGTGGGTTTTGAGAGTGATGGAATATGGATCTTCGAATGGAAAGAAGCCTATTAAGGCTATGGGGTTGGCTGCTAGGATTAGTAACATCGATGGCAAGGTTCTTACTAATGCAAGGGTAAGGTTGGCTAGCACTACTATATATGTTCCTATTCGTGATGAATGTAATGTTACTGCTGGTGTAGATGGGGCTAGGGATGATGGCTTATCCATGGCTACGCCTACTGATGATGGTCCACAACATGTAGGACCTGCTGGTTCTTGTGAGCCTAAAGTACCTCGTGATGCACAACCTGATGAAATTAATGAGGCTACTGGTTTGGGTTCAAAAGTGGTTATTCCAATGGCCGTTGTTGATGATATGTGCACTAAACTTACTAATTCATTATACGGTTATTTCATTGGTCAAAGAATTGCGTTTCCTATTGTGGAAGATTATGTCAAGCATTCTTGGGCAAGGTTCGGCTTTGAACATGTTATATTGCGGAATGGTTTCTTCATTTTCAAGTTCTCATCACTTGAAGGTGTGAATAAAGTTCTTAATGGTGGTTCTTGGTTTATTAGATCTACGCCTTTATTCTTACATGTTTGGGTGCCTAATATGAGGCTGGAGCAGGAGAAGATTACTAAGGTACCGGTTTGGGTACGTATCCATAATATACCTTCCGTTGTATACTCTAAAGCCGGTATTAGTTTGATTGCAAAACAGTTGGGGCGGATAATACAGTTTGATGCGGGTACTAATGATATGTGTAAGAATCCTTGGGGACGTTGTTCATATGCAAGGGTACTTATTGAATTATCGGCTAATTTGGATGTTTTGGAATCAATTGAGGTTGTGATTCCTTTGCCTAAGGGTAAGGGTCATTACATGGAAGTTCTTGATGTCGAGTATGAATGGTGGCCATCTTGGTGTTCTAAGTGTGTTTGTTTCAATCATGATGATGATGTGTGTCCTCTTAGACGTAAGCTGGTTACTAAGGATTCGACTCAACAAGATATTGAAGTCAAGCGTAAGGTTCACTCTAACAAGGCTGGTCAAACTAGTGATAAGGGTAAGAAAGGGGCTTGGGTTTCAACTAAGCCAAAACTTTTGTATCAGCCTGTTTCTAAACCGGCTACCAAGAAGAAGAATAGAGGTACTCAACTTGATTTGGGGGCTGTTACTAAGCCTACAAATGATGATTCTACTTCGATTGGTACATCTAAGGATGCGTTGAAGAGTGATTTTGGGTCTACTAAGGATGTGGATAGGGTACTAACTCAACTTGAGCAGCTTGAACCTGTGGATGAAACCGTGGGGGAAGGTTGTGTTAACACGGTACCATTGTATAGCACTATTGAAAGTTTGTGGGAGCATGGTTCTCACAATGACGTTGCTTCTACAAGCGTGGCCTATTCGGATCTTGATATTTCTAGCTCGTTTATTCCTGTTACAAGTGAAGTAGTGAAGAGTCCTGTGAAGAGGGTTACGTTCGTTGATGAAGTTGATGAAGTTGATGAAGTCTATGAGAACTATGCTGATATTGAAAGTTATTCCAAGTTCAAGAATGGTTCTTCGAGAGATTTCATGGTGCAAGGACGCAAGAAGAAATAGTTATTTTCATGTCATTTATTTTTTGTGTTTCTTGCTTGTTAGGTTGCTTTGTTTAGCATGTTTGTTTGGTCAGTTGCACATGTTGTGCATGTTAGGTGGTAAGTTTTTATTATGTAAGTTATAAGAATGGTTTGTCATTCTTATATTCGAGTCTGTAAGTGTCCCAAGGGACTAAGGTGAGGGATATCACTGTGACATTTCTAAAAATTCATGTCTTATATTTTAAAATAATAGTTTATTTAATAACTATCCTATTTTTAATAAATTAACTTCGTAGGAAGTTATCCGTGTACATCCAATTCTTTCGACCACGACTATACTATGTCCACTCTAGATTTCATATACTCCACTATTTTCTTTGTAATCCTAATTTAAAAAGTCACTTTCACTTTTGTTTTGGGAATTAAATTGCTTTAAATTATCAATTACGTATAACTACGAAGGTATTCGTAGTTATAAAGCAAAAGTTATTGAAAAACCCACTATTTACAAAAATTATATTTTTGTAATTTTTTTACAATTATATTTTGTCACAATGGTACCATTAAAAGTTATTTCTAATTAACCCGGTACCCGAATTCGTCAAAACTACTCAAGCTATGCACTAAACGGTACCCCGTAAATCAAATGTGAGACAAAAACTACAAGCACAACCACCCCAAGTGAGGTGGCCGGCCATAGTGTCCCTATGGACACTTGGTGCTCCCAAAACTATCCTAACAATATCCCAGTAACACCTAACTATCAACAACTTTGCATGCAACTAAAAACATAGAAAAAAAAAGTTTCCATCTCTCTTCTCCCTCTCTTTTGGCTCGTTCCATCCTCAAGACCACCAAGGAAACCATATTTTGCAAGAACAAAGTATTTTACAAGTAGTTATAAACATCCATTACAAGGTTTTGAAATATAAACCTATGGATTAGTTAGGGTTTTCTTCTTAATAAACTAGTAATCTTCCAAGTGAGTGATTCATTAAACTCTTCATGTTTTTGATATGTTCATACATGTTCTAGTCAATTTTTACATGCATGCAAGTAGATGTAATTTGTACCACTCTAAAATTATGTTTTGTTAATTTTATGAGATATATATATA
>LBNU01039459.1:75863-100446 GCA_014162995.1 Artemisia annua
GACAGCCCTGGCAGAAATGGGTAGCGCCCATCTTTCAACGGTCACATAATATTGACGCAATATGTGGTAAATGGCAAATATTACCCTCATCGGGCAAATGATAAAACTTGGTTAAGGTTCGGTTTCAATGAGCCCTCTATGTTTATAATCTGATAACCCGACAAGTACTTGTTACCCGATGAATAATACTTGTATTCAATTTATTATTACTAAACTCTATGAATTCACTCAACATTATTGTTGACTTTTAGCATGTTTATCTCAGGTCCGTAGGTAATCTCAGCTTGGATAGGCCGCGCAAGGAAAGATTATGTTTCAAGATGGCTCATGTTTTAAATAAATTATCATTTACTAAAATGATTAAGACTTTTAATATCTTATGTACTTTCAAACTTTGTAAACTTTTGGGACCTCTTGTAAAACTTAAATAACCTTTTAAGGTGTATGTTTATTAAATATTTCTTGTATGAAACTTGTTTATTATGTTTGTACTATGTGATCGATATATAGCACCCCATGTCCCATCCGCTGCGATCCTGAAAATTGGGGTGTTATAATCACCCTCACCCTATTGTACCTCAACGTTTTTTGGAGTAATGAATTTTACCGGGGTGAATAAACCCATTTACCAAAAAAAAAAGCCTTTTCGGAGTATGCTATTTCGAGAAGGGAATATTCATGAGAAAGTTACTAAACTTCGTCATGAATTGGATGTGGTGCAACGTGCTATTGATTTGGATCCTTTTAATGTTGATTTGCGTGAAGAGGAAGCATGCTACCTTAATGCGTTCAATGAAGCAGTGTTGAAGGAAGAATGTTTTCTCAAGCAAAAGGCTAAGGTTGAATGGCTTCGGGTTGGTGACTCGAATTCTGCATACTTTCATAAGGTCGTGAAGAGTAGAAAAGCTAGGATTCGGATCGATTCAATTTGTGATGGTAATGGCATACAATTGGTGGATGATCAGGTTCCTAATGCTTTTGTTTCTTACTTTACTTCGTTTCTTGGGCAAGAGGGCCCTATTTTGCCATTGGATGATTCTGATCTTTTCACATCAACTCTTGATCCTGATGTGGCTTTATATATGGTTCGTGATATCACGGCTTGTGAGGTCAAGGATGCTATATTCTCTATGGGGGATGACAAGGCGCCGGGTCCGGACGGTTATTCGGCTGCGTTTTTTAAGGGTGCTTGGGATATTATTTCGGATGATGTTACTAAGGCGGTTCAGGAATTTTTTGTTAATGGTAAGTTGCTAAAAGAGATTAATCATACTACCATAGCCTTATTGCCTAAGATCAATTCTCCCACTCGGATAACTGATTTTAGGCCTATTTCGTGTTGCAATGTGATTTTCAAGTGTATTAGTAAGATTATTGCCAACCGAATTAAGGAAAGCCTTAGCACTTTGGTTAGTCCGAATCAGTCTGCGTTTGTTCCTGGTAGACGGATTGCCGATAACATTCTTCTTACTCAGGAGCTTATGCATAATTATCACCTCAATCGTGGCCCTCCTAGGTGTGCGTTTAAGGTGGATATTCAGAAGGCGTACGATACGGTGAATTGGCAGTTTTTGAGGTGTATTTTGGTTAGGTTTGGCTTTCATTCGCGTATGGTTCACTGGATTATGGAGTGCGTTTCTACTACTTCGTTTTCGATTATTGTGAATGGCATTTTGCATGGTTATTTTAAGGGTAAGCGTGGTTTAAGGCAAGGGGATCCGTTATCGCCTTATCTTTTCACGCTTGTTATGGAGGTGCTTACTCTCATATTGAGGCGTCGAGTTCGGGATTCTGAATTGTTCACTTTTCATCACAAATGTTCTCAACTTAACATTATTAATCTTTGTTTTACTGATGATTTGTTCTTGTTTGCTCATGGTGATGCTCATTCGGCAGGTGTTATTATGGATTCCCTAGAGGAGTTCAAGGATGTGTCGGGGTTGTCTCCTAGTTTACCCAAGAGTACGGCTTATTTCTGTAATGTTCTTAATCATGTCTCCTAGTTTACCCAAGCGTTTTGGTATCTTTATCGGACTAAAAACTATGAAACGAGATGCTTATGAAGAAATTCATTTCTCTCACAAAAATAAAATAATGAGATACAAAAATAGGAAAATGGGAGCAGGAGGTACACGAGTAACTTCCATGGGTAGCGTTGGCATCTAATTTGTAATTAAACAATGATCCGTTTTTACACTTAGTTTGGGAACTTGTGAAAAATCAGGGACGACGAATTTTATCCAATCGGTCACTTTTCTATGAATCGTGTTCTTGCTCTATGACCCTTAATCGTTATTGAAAGATAATGAAAGTCAATCACACCGTCATAAGCTAAAGTAATTAGAATAAAGTAGCATTTGGAATAAAATGGAAAACCGGGGCGTTTTAGGGAATAAATGATTTCGTATCTCTTTTGAACGTTTTGCTACTTTTCAAAGTTAGTAAAGAGAGGTTTGAAATTATTTATCTTTAAAGCATGACGTGATTACATTACGTGAGGACACGCAATACCTTAGTCTGGGGGATTTTGGTATGTGCTTATTCACATACCTTTTATTCACCATTTTCAGGCTCTTTAAGACCAAAAACTAACGTTAAATGCCAAAGATATCGTGTTTTTGTGCTTGTGACTGTGCAGGTAAAGATATTGCAAAAACAACATAGAAATCAACCAAAAAGCCTAAAACGAGCACGAGATGTGGAAAAGAGTCTAAGTGAAGCCAAAGATGAAATTTACTTAAGAAAAGCCCGTGACGACGAATGTATTCCTTAAAGGCTCGAAGAAAAACTCATGAGACACTTTACTAAAGCTCAAATAGAGTTTCAAGAAAATTCCTCCACATTTGAGCAAGATGTCATTTTTTAATCTTTTGAAGACCTTTGGAAGAAACGTCAACTCGAGTCCTCAAGTTACCGAGTGTTACGCTTAATGTTTAAGAACGTTTAGTAGTTTGTAACATAGTTTTAGTGCAATATCATGAATTGTAAAGGCTCAAGGGCTAAACGTGCAACATTGTCAAACATGTGCAAGCTCTTGACCTATAAATAGATGATTAAACCTCATTGTGGAGGTTGGTTAGTTTTTAGGTTAGATTTAGAGGGTTGGACCTCATAGGAGTAGTGTAGAATTAATTTTGGTAATGAAGCTTTATTAGTTTTTCTTTTAGTTTTCTCTCTCTACTCTCTCTCTAGATTTCTTGCATTTTTACATGATTTGAGTTAAGTTGAGTTATTGTTAATCTTTGTTTACATCTATTTTAATCTTTTATAAAAGCTTTTGTCACCTTTGCATGGTTTTATGGTTCGAATGGGATGAAAATGGATTAGGGCTTGTATGTTGGGTCGTTAGCTTTTATAAGCTTATTTGGTCTCCTAAACTAGTTTTTATAAAGTCTTTTTATAAGTGTTATTTAGTTTTTATATGCTTTTAATCTTGTGTTCATGTAAAAATAATTCAAAATCTGTTTTTCTTTTATTTCTTGCGAGTTTGGAAGCTTAGGTTAGGGTTTTGCGAGTAAGAACAATAGTGTAGCGAGTATGGTGTCTAGGTCTTAGCGAGTATGCTCATGTTTTGCGAGTATGGGTGTTAGTTTGCGAGTATGGACTAGTTTTTGCGAGTATGGTACCTTGATTTCTATTTCTTGCGAGTATGGATTTCAATATAATTGCGAGTATAGTCTTATTTTCTGTTTGCGAGTAAGGGTTTGCAAGTTGCGAGTATCATGTTTCTATGTTTTGCGAGTATCAAGGTCTTGTTAACTTCATTTAGTTGCGAGTATGAGTGTTTGTGTTCTTTCTGTCTTGCGAGTATGGACTTCCTTTAGCGAGTATCATTTGTTATTTTTAGCAAGTATGGTTTGTAAGATTTTCATTTCTTTTGTTTGCCGAGTTAGGCACGAGTTCCCCTCATCGTTTCATCGAGTGAGGTCCTTATTTCTCTAAACCTAAACGGAACTCTGCCGAATTTTCTTAAAATCTTTTTAGTAACGATTTCTTATTAAAGTCTTATGTCTTTTCGTTTTTAGTTTTAACCTTTATTTACGTTTAATGTTTTCAAGCCTTTTATGTTTCTTTCTTCGCTTAGTAAACTTTTATTTTCAAAAGCATTTTAATTTTCAAGTTCATTTCATTTTCCATGTCAACTTTTATTTTCTTTACCGCTTTATGTTATTTAATATGAGTCACGAGTAGTTTTAATCGTGTTTGCTTAGTAACTCGAGTTTGTGAGTTAAGTGCGAGTATTAAAGGTTTGTGATTAATATTCGTTAAGATTATTTAGACTTGCGATTTTATTATTCGAAGAACAAAAGTCGGAGAACAATTAAATCACTTGTCTAGAATTATTAACTTTTCAAAGGATTAATTAACAACTAATCTCGAGAAAGGAAAATAATTCGTCACAAACCTTTAGCTCATATTTAGTGAACTTATTCAAGTCGCTTTGCGAACATATTGTTTTTAAAGTCATTTACTATTTTTATTACTTATCGCACTTTAATTCTTGTTTTCTTCGAGTTACTTTATTTCATGCAACTTTACCTGCTTACTTATTTCGCGTCACTTTATTGCTTTGCTTTACTTTACTTAACTGCTTTTTAATTGTCGTTGTAGTGTAATCAAAACCAAATCATCTTTTAAACCTTATTCATCTCACATATCTCACGATCTTGAGTGACGAGATCAGTTCAACCCTCGTTGGGACAACGATCCGTGGTTTACAAGCTTGCTTGCTAGATCGCAACAATCAGGTTTCCTTTGGAGTTCTGGTAATGGTTGGAAAGGTAATTCTAAAGTTGCTTGGGAGGTTGTGTGCTTGCCTAAACAGGAAGGTGGGCTTGGGATTCGTAGACTTGAATCATTTAATACGGCTCTCATTGCTGCTCATATTTGGCGTTTGTTCAATTCTATGGATTATTTGTGGGTGAAATTGATTCATACCTCCCGAAAAACCCTAAAATTCTCTCTCTAGGTGGCGATTTTCAACCCTTCCCTCTCCTAATCGTTTTTTCACCAAATCAGCTTTTATTCTTCTGATTCTTGTTCTGAATTGATTATCCTAGTGTTTAAGCTTCGTGTTTATCATTGGTTTAGTCAACACTTTACTTGTTTTCATTCGAATTAAGTCAGATCTGGTGAATTGTTTTTGAAGGGTTTTAAATCACCACCTATAAACCCTTAGCAGCCTATATCGTTTTCCATCATCTCCCATTAAATATTGGGTTATTTCAATGATTTGTTAAGTTTTTATGATTAACATTCTTGTTATTCATTATCCTTATCATTATTGTTGTTTAATTCTCCTTGTTTTCTGGATTGGGTGTTCTTAATCTAAGGGTTTATTATAGTCGACTTATTGGTTTTCAACCCTAACGATTCTCACTTGTTTTCACATCACATTCGTTCCTTAATTCTTCATTGGAATATGACAGATCTGTTGAATCGTTTTAGTTAGGGTTTAAACCGACCTTGGCCTATAATCGTCTCCTTAAATTCTATAACATCTTTAGTCGGTTATTGGCCTTTATTAATCGATCCTTATTATTTTTTCTAGATTAAGTCGGTTCTGTAATCGATTGGCTTATATAAGGTCGATTCCCTTTGTTTGCTGCACATTCTCTTTAACTATTGTCGATTCCCTTTATTAGGGTTTCGTTTCCTTCTTTTGTATGCAATCTGCTGGTGCTAGGCCTGTGCGTTATTGCTCTTATAAAACCTTGTGGTTTTTACATTCTCCTTGTTTTGGTGCTTTATGCTGGAAGTTATCTGTTGGTACGTTTTTGGGTTGTTCATGTATAAGTTCCATTAGGATGTTTGTGGTTATGGACGTGGGTTATGGGAGAGTGGATGTATTATTGGATGTTAGGGTTTTGAAAACCCTATGCAACGACATGGTTATTGAATTCTTTATGTAGCATGTAGTCGTTGTTTTGGTGATGATTTGTCAAGTGCTATTCGAACCATCATGGACATGTTTGCTGATTCTACTTGGGTCTTTGGTTCGTATTTGCTGGAAGTTTTCTTGTGTTAGTCTATGGCAGATTTGTTACCATCGTCTTGCACTCTCATCTTTGGTTGCATTGGGCAGCTTAGTGGTACTAACAATCTTGTCATAGTGTTGGTGTGATCACATGCCTATGGATTGTACTTCAGGGTTTTGTGATCATTTGTGGTGTTTCATTGTGACTTGCTTCAGGATGTCTTAATGTGCTCCATTTGAATTGGTTTGAAGATTTGTTATTGCATGGTGAATGTTGTGGTAGCTATACTTGATCCTTGGTCGTCTTCGTGTGTTTCACTCGGATTGTTTTGAAGATTGGTTCAAGTTGGTACGATAAGTGGAAGTGTAGCATATGACTTGATCCTTGGTACGTGTCCTCATGTGTTTCATTCGTATTTTTTTTGGAGTATTGGGTCTCATTCAGATATGCTGGAAGGTTGGGTCGCTTAGACCATGTTTATGCTTCAAGTTCGATTTGCTACGGAAATCACTCTTATTAGGTTATTAGATTATGCATTTTGCATGATACTAATAAAGATGCAATTGGATGAAGCTGGAAGTTTGAACTACTTTGACGAATTGAAAGATTCAAGGAATTATCTACTAGGTAGTGCTTATTTCTTCTTTTTAAGAAGTGGTAGTGTCTTGTTATGTATGCAATTTCGCCTATGTAACGGGCTTAGATATGGGATTGCACCCATATCCATTGTACTTCAATTTTCTTTTGGTTTGTGTGGTAGGTTATAAGAATGTTTTGTCATTCTTATATAAGAGTCTGTAAGTTATAAGAATGGTTTGTCATTCTTATATAAGAGTCTGTAAGTGTCCTAAGGGACTGAGATGAGGGACGTCACTCTCATCCGTTGTACTTCAATGTTTTTTGGTGTAATGCAATTTACCGGGGTGAATTAACCCTTTTACCCAAAAAAATGGATTCATTTATATAGGTTGTGTGGTCGTAACTTTTGGGATGTTCCATGTCGTGGTAATATGTATTGGAGTTGGCGGAAGATCCTTCAGATTAGGCCTCTTGTTTGGCAATTTTTTTGGAATAATATTGGTAATGGTTTGAAGGCTTCAGCTTGGTTTGATAAGTGGTGTTCGGTTGGTCCTCTTTCTCTTATTGTCTCCTCGAGGGATATTCGTCGGGCTGGTTTCTCTTCTACTTCTTTGGTTCGGGACATTATTGTGGAGGATGCTTAGGCTTGGCCGAACATGTGGGGAACTAAGTATCCTATGCTTACATCTATTTCGGTTCCTAATATCAATGCTAATGTGGAAGATCGGTTAGTTTGGAAGACGGGGGATGGTCATGTCAAGTCTTCCTCTGTTTCTTCAGTTTGGGAGTGTATTCAGCCGCGTGGACAGGTTGTTGATTGGTTTCATCTTGTTTGGTTCACGCACCGTATCCCGAGGCATGCTTTTCATTTGTGGCTGGTTATGAGAAGGAGGCTTCGTACTCAGGATATGTTACGCTCTAATGATCCCTCTACTGGCGCCCTTGTGTGCCCTTTGTGCAACACTCAACCGGATTCTCATGATCACCTTCTCTTTGAGTGTGTGTTTTCTTTTCAGGTTTGGGATTCGTTGAAGGTGTTTGCTGGTATTTTGGATATTCCTTCTTCTTAAGAGGATGTGGTAAATCATTTGACTCCTATGTCTACATCTCGATCTGTGCGGAGTGTTGTTTCGAAGCTTTTATTTGCGGCGACTACTTATTTTATTTGGCAAGAAAGAAATAACAGAATCTTCAAGCAACAACGTCGGTCTGAAAGTCAATTGATTGATGTGATTAAATCAACGGTGCGTTTGAAGCTTCTTACATGTAGATTCAAGAGGAGAGCAAATGTGCTTGACTTATTGCGTGTGTGGCGGTTGCCTAAATCTTATTACATTCTTAATGGCGAGTTCAATCCTTGATGATGATTTCTTGTTCTTGGAGCGTGAGGCTGGTCTTGTGTCTCTAGTTGATGCTTTTGGCGGTAGTTGGTTTTCGTNGGCAAGAAAGAAATAACAGAATCTTCAAGCAACAACGTCGGTCTGAAAGTCAATTGATTGATGTGATTAAATCAACGGTGCATTTGAAGCTTCTTACATGTAGATTCAAGAGGAGAGCAAATGTGCTTGACTTATTGCGTGTGTGGTGGTTGCCTAAATCTTATTGCATTCTTAATGGCGAGTTCAATCCTTGATGATGATTTCTTGTTCTTGGAGCGTGAGGCTGGTCTTGTGTCTCTAGTTGATGCTTTTGGCGGTAGTTGGTCTTCGTTGGAGATTCGGGTGAGTGTTGTACTCTTTTTCCCTACTCCAAGGTTTTCCCACTGGGTTTTTACTTGGAAAGGGTTTTTAAGGAGGCAGGCTCATCTGGTTCATCAATCTCCTTCGAAGAGGTGGGCGGATATATGCGGTCATTCTTGCGTGATTAGGTGGTTATTTCCGGTAGGAGTTTTGGTTATTGTATGTATTTATAGTTCTAACGCTTAGTGGCTTGTCACAAGCGATTTAGTTTGATGTTCAAGCGTTGCTTGAGGTTAATGTGGTACTTCAGCCACATTTCATTGTACTTAAACGATTTTTTGGTGTAATATAATTTACCGGGTGGAATGCCCTTTACCCAAAAAGAGCAATTACCCTTTATATGATGATAGCCATTGTGCCTAATGCTTGCACACTTGATAAGAGCAATTGTCACTTACATGACGAGATCCGTTGTCCCTAAATGCAAACTTTATGAGGGTAATTTGTCCCTTACATGATAATATCCGTTGTCCCTAAGGGCTCACTTGTTGAGAGAAACTGTACCTTACTTTGTGGGAGCCGTTGTCCCTAAACTCTTGCTCACTTGATGAGAGCAATTGCCCTGTACATGATGATAGCCGTTGTCCCTAATGCTTGCACACTTGATAAGAGCAATTGTCACTTAGATGATGAGATCCGTTGTCTCTAAAGGCTAACTTTATGAGGGCAATTTGCCCCTTACATGATAAGAGTCGTTGTCCCTAAAGGCTCACTTGTTGAGAGTAATTGTACCTTACTTTGTGGGAGCCGTTTTCCCTAAACGCTTGCTCACTTGATGAGTGCAATTGCCCTTTACATGATGATAGTCGTTGTCCCTAATGCTTGCACAGTTGATAAGAGCAATTGTCACTTAGATGATAAGATCCGTTGTCTCTAAAGGCTAACTTTATGAGGGAAATTTGTTCCTTACATGATAAGAGCCGTTGTCCTTAAAGGCACACGTGTTGAGAGTAATTGTACTTTACTATATAGGAGCCGTTGTACCTAAACGCTTGCTCACTTGATGAGAGTAATTGCCCTTTACATGATGATAGCCGTTGTCCATAATGCTTGCACACTTGATTAAGAGCAATTGTCACTTACATGATGAGATCCGTTGTTCCTAAAGGCTAACTTTATGCGGGAAATTTTTCCCTTACAAGATAAGATCCGTTGTCCCTAAAGGCTCACTTGTTGAGAGCAATAATACCTTACTTTATGGGAGCTTTTTTCCCTAAACGCTTGCTCACTTGATGAGAGCAATTGCCCTTTACATGATGATAGCCGTTGTCCCTAATGCTTGCACACTTGATAAGAGCAATTGTCACTTACATGATGAGATCCGTTGTCCTTAAAGGCAAACTTTATGAGGGCAATTTGTCCCTTACATGATAAGAGCCGTTGTCCCTAAAGGCTCACTTGTTTTTTTTGGGTAAAAGGGTTAATTCACCCCGGTAAAATATATTATCCAAAAAAACGTTGAAGTACAAAGGACGAGAGTGACTTCCCTCGCCTCAGTCCCTTAGGACACTTACAGACCCGAATATAAGAATGACACACCATTCCTATTACTTACAATTAAATGAACCTACCAATAATGACACAAGTACATAAAACATGACAATATTACTCATGAAAACACTTGAGCCTTCTAAATCACTTTGGCAGTCCACCTTAACTTCCATGAAGAATCCACGAATAAACATCCAAGCGATCTTCAACATATAATCCGATGACACAAAGGTTTTGAACAAGACCCTTCTACTTGACTTCCACATAGAGTAACAATCAACCCATAAATAAGAATGTTGCCCGTATACAAGGGATCAAAAGTTACCCATCAAACATAGTACTTTCCTCACTCATGGATCGTAATAAGTGATTTCAGGTCATAACGAGTAGGAAAAGAACCTATGCACCAACCACATGCAATCCACAAACAACTCAGCCCATCATAAAATTCAGCATCACAATTACCTTGAAGCAGCTTGAGCCAATAAGACCACAACCACCATAGACTAACACAACTACCATAACTTAAAATACATCAATCATATTATTATCCATTAGATATGAATTCAACACCAGAAAATAAATTGATCAGCCATGCTAACACAAACGTAGCTCCCATGCTCATGAGGAATAATCCAAAATACCCAAGAAACGATACATGTTTGCTACACTTGAAACTATGGTACAAATCAGAAGCACGTCAGCAATTACAAGTAACTTGAATCTGCATGAACCAATGTGAAACCCTCTACCATAGACAAACAATATGACAAGATTATTGTAACCATATCCTGCCTAAAGCATGAGATTAACATGTAAACCGAATGGTCATAACCTGCCATAGACAAATCAAAGGTTTAAAAACCTACCTTCAATACCCCGATCAATTCTGCATGAACAAGTGATCACAACATTA
The DNA here is from genome assembly GCA_014162995.1 of Artemisia annua. Lineage (NCBI taxonomy): Eukaryota > Viridiplantae > Streptophyta > Magnoliopsida > Asterales > Asteraceae > Artemisia > Artemisia annua. The sequence continues at coordinate 86,567 of LBNU01039459.1, forward strand.
ACATTCAGAATCGACCATCCATAAGACATTAGACTCGCTAATAACGTCCACTCTCTCAATACCCACTTCCAAATAAACGAACCAAACACACCATCAGGTACGAACCACAAACCAGCATGAACAAAACCCTAAATAGGGTTTACTCCCATGAATAATTGTAAACAGAACCCAAAGAATTCTGTTATATCGTTTGAGCATCAACAACGAACCAACAAACCCTAAATCGACTTCACAAAAAAACCAAACAGGTTTTATAAAAAAATTGTAGCCGACTTAGGGTATATCCAACTAGAATCGATCAGCAAATAATAAGGCAATAACCAGCAACTTGATCGATCCAAAAAGAACCAGAAAATCAAAAAGTAACCAAACTCTAAAACGAGTTTAGTTAGAAAAACGAAACCCTAAAAAAGGAATCGTTGAATGAAAGAAACCATGTGCATCAATCATAGAATCGTTCTTGTATATATATTAGTCGACCGAAACCAACTTAGGATTTTAGCATAAACAACGAACGATCAAGAATAAAGGAAACGATTTAAACCCTAAACAAGAGAATCGACCTAAAACAGAATCGATATGGATCTATTTAGAGTTTGAGCCAGCCTCTTCTTTGAAAAAACACACCACTAACACCGATTGCATACTAACTAAATGATCAGAAGATTATTTAGGAGTAGAGAGGCAGTTTTAGTGGTGGTTTATGGCCGGAGAAAGGGTGGAGAAGAGGCGGCTGTGAATCGCCCCTAGAGAGAGATTTTTAAAAAAGGCTCACTTGTTGAGAGCAATTGTACCTTACTCTATGGGAGCCGTTGTCCCAAAACGCTTGCTCACTTGATGAGAGCAATTACCGTTTACATGATGATAGCCGTTGTCCCTAATGCTTGCACACTTGATAAGAGCAATTGTCACTTACAAGATGAGATCCGTTGTCCTTAAAGGCTAACTTTATGAGAGCAATTTGTCCCATACTTGATAAGAGCCATTGTCGTTAAAGGCACACGTGTTGAGAGAAATTGTACTTTACTATATGGGAGCCGTTGTCCCTAAACGCTTGCTCACTTGATGAGAGCAATTGCTCTTTACATGATGATAGCCGTTGTCCCTAATGCTTGCACACTTGATAAGAGCAATAGTCACTTACATGATGANATATTAGTCGACCGAAACCAACTTAGGATTTCAACATAAACAACGAACGATCAAGAATAAAGGAAACGATTTAAACCCTAAACAAGAGAATCGACCTAAAACAGAATCGATATGGATCTATTTAGAGTTTGAGCCAGCCTCTTCTTTGAAACAACACACCACTAACACCGATTGCATACTAACTAAATGATCAGAAGATTATTAGGAGTAGAGAGGCAGTTTTAGTAATGGTTTATGGCCGGAGAAAGGGTGGAGAAGAGGCGGCTGTGAATTGCCCCTAGAGAGAGATTTTTAAAAAAGGCTCACTTGTTGAGAGCAATTGTACCTTACTCTATGGGAGCCGTTGTCCCAAAACGCTTGCTCACTTGATGAGAGCAATTGCCGTTTACATGATGATAGCCGTTGTCCCTAATGCTTGCACACTTGATAAGAGCAATTGTCACTTACAAGATGAGATCCGTTGTCCTTAAAGGCTAACTTTATGAGAGCAATTTGTCCCATACTTGATAAGAGCCATTGTCGTTAAAGGCACACGTGTTGAGAGCAATTGTACTTTACTATATGGGAGCCGTTGTCCCTAAACGCTTGCTCACTTGATGAGAGCAATTGCCCTTTACATGATGATAGCCGTTGTCCCTAATGCTTGCACACTTGATAAGAGCAATTGACACTTACATGATGAGATCCGTTGTTCCTAAAGGCTAAATTTAAGAAGGCAATTTGTTCCTTACATGATAAGAGCCGTTGTCCCTAAGGGCTCACTTGTTGAGAGCAATTGTACCTTACTTTGTGGGAGTCGTTGTCCCTAAAATCTTGCACACTTGATGAGAACAATTGCCCTTTATATAATGATAGTCGTTGTCCCTAATGCTTGCACACTTGATAAGAGCAATTGTCACTTAGATGATGAGATCCGTTGTCTCTAAAGGCTAACTGTTTGAGGGCAATTTGTCCCTTACATGATAAGAGCCGTTGTCCTTAAAGGCACACGTGTTAAGAGCAATTGTACTTTACTTTATGGGAGCCGTTGTCCCAAAACGCTTGCTCACTTGATGAGAGCAATGGCACTTTACATGATGATAGCCGTTGTCCCTAATGCTTGCACACTTGATAAGAGCAATTGTCACTTACATGATGAGATCCGTTATCCCTAAAGGCATACATGTTGAGAGCAATTGTACTTTACTATATAGGAACCGTTGTCCCTAAACACTTGCTTACTTGATGAGAGCAATTTCCTTTTAAATGATGATAACCGTTGTCCCTAATGCTTGCACACTTGATAAGAGGAATTGTCACTTACATGATGAGATCTTTTGTTCCTAAAGGCTAACTTTATGAGGGCAATTTGTCCCTTCCATGATAAGAGCTATTGTCCCTAAGGGCTCACTTGTTGAGAGCAATAGTACCTTACTTTGTAGGAGCCATTGTCCCTAAATACTTGCTCACTTGATGAGAGCAATTGCCCTTTACATGATTATAGCCGTTATCCCTAATGCCTTTTTTTTGGGTAAAAGGGTTAATTCACCCCGGTAAAATGCATTACTCCAAAAAACGTTGAGGTACAAAGGATGAAGGTGATTTCCCTCATCTCAGTCACTTTAGGACACTTACAGACTCGAATATAAAAATGACACACCATTCTTATAACTTACAATAAAATGAACCTACCAATAATGACAAAAGTACATAAAAATTACAATACTACCCAAGAAAACATTTGAGCCTTCTATATCACTATTGTGGTCCACTTTAACTTCCATGAAGAATCCACGTTACCATTCAAGCATTCTTCAACATATAATCCCTTTGTAGTAGCAAAGACCACCACAAACAAAACGTGCACCGTTCTCTACATGATCAGTTAACCATGAAATATGAATCAATTCACAAATATCACACAACAGTTGGTGGGAGACTCTAAAACCACGGATAGAGCAGCAAGCGTAACCTCGCTCCACAAGTGTGTGTTTAGATGCAAATCCGAATACCCATTAAGTGCACAGTAAGAGTTTTTTGAATAAGAACCCTTAAACTTAACTTACAATAAAACCTCCATCATACCATCATATAATAGCCACTAAAAACAACTCTTTGAAGCCAAAGGTCTGACCAATACGAGGATATGAATAACCATCTACCATTTAGTCAAGGATAACCAAGCCACATCAATACGTTCTCCATATAGAAGCCAGCGAAGACATGTATGTACCAACAGTCAGGATCCAAGTATGAATGGTAACAACCATGCAGCAGACCTGCAACATACAAGCCATGAAACCCCAATGCAAAATACAGGTTCCATGCAACATTCCTAGGGATACCATTGACAAGTAAACCCTAACCAATCGAACCACATGACAGACCTGATCAAAATACTCATATTACCAGTAAACGTGAAAGATCAAGTCACACATTAGCCATCACTAGAGTTTTTGAATAAGAACCCTAATAAAACTTAACTTACAATAGCGATCAGCAGCACCCAACGCTATACTATCCACATGAAAACCTGCCACTCTCCCAAACCTACGTAACACTGATGAAATCAGACCATCAAGAACCCAACATCATGTAATACAACCCATAATCGACTTACACGAACACGTAAACCACAAGGGTTACATACAATCAGCAAGATCGTACATAAAATCATAGCATTACAAATCCATACGATCGAATCCACAACGAACCATAAAAACCCTTAACAATCGCAATTAGCAACAATAAAGTTGTAGCGAACATTCAGCAATGCGACATAATAGGGTATCCATAAACACTAACTTCCAAATCAAATCAGCCCAGAAAATCAAAAAGGCCAGCGATCAGTATGATACTAATCCCAAGACCACTTCAATCACAGATCCAAGCCGCCCTTCAACTTACCAAGGATTTAAAGAAACCCTAACATGCATACGATTTGTCTCCAGAACTGAAGATCAAACCAACGATAATAATTACTACACTCTCCAAATCCACTTATCAAATAACCTATATCTGCCATAGAACATGCAATCATCAGATCCACGTACATGTAATAATCACCACCAGCGAATTAAAGATAAAACCCTAACAAGGGTTCCATTCAAATAGATCCACGCTCCAGCAGTAATAATGATGATACAAAGAGGCCGCCAATCGATAGATAGATAAGAAACCCTAAAAAGGGTTTCGCCATTATAGTAATTAGGAGGGGACAAATGATCGAAACACTAAAACCCAACAGATTAGGGTTAAAGAAATCGACCGAAACCATGGAGAAATCGGATAAATAAAATAAGTATCTTAGCCGCCATCCCCTTAAATAAAATACAACCCTAATCAAGGTATTGCATACCCAATCATGACGTATCATAAAAGAGTAGAGAGGACGTGAAGGGATGGATTTATGGCCGGAAAATTAATGGGGATAGGAGGCCGGATTTCTCCATGGGGGAGAGAGAATTAGGGATTTGTCCCTAATGCTTGCACACTTGATAAGAGCAATTGTCACTTAGATGATGAGATCCATTGTCTCTAAAGGCTAACTTTATGAGCGCAATTTGTCCCTTACATTATAAGAGCCGTTGTCCCTAAAGGCACACTTGTTGAGAGCAATTGTACCTTACTATATGGGAGTCGTTGTCCCAAAATGCTTGCTCACTTGATGAGAGCAATTGCCCTTTACGTTATGATAGTCGTTGTCCCTAATGCTTGAACACTTGATAAGAGCAATTTTCACAAACATGATGAGATTCGTTGTCCCTAAAGGCTAACTTTATGAGGGCAATTTGTCCCTTCCATGAAAGAGCCGTTTTCCCTAAGGGCTCACTTGTTGAGAGCAATTGTACCTTACTTTGTGGGAGCCCTTGTCCCTAAACGCTTGCTCACTTGATGAGTGCAATTGCCCTATACATGATGATAGCCGTTGTCCCTAATGCTTTCACACTTGATAAGAGCAATTGTCACTTAGATGATGAGATCCGTTGTCTCTAAAGGCTAACTTTATGAGGGCAATTTGTACTTTACATGATAAGAGCCGTTGTCCCCAAAGGCTCACTTTTCCCTAAACGCTTGCTCACTTGATGAGAGCAATTTCCCTTTACATTATGATAGTCGTTGTCCCTAATGCTTGCACACTTGATATGAGCAATTGTCACTTACATGATGAGATCCGTTGTCCTTAAAGGCTAACTTTATGAGGGCAATTTGTCCCTTCCATGATAAGAGCCGTTGTCCCTAAGGGCTCACTTGTTGAGAGCAATTGTACCATACTTTGTGGGAGTCGTTGTCCCTAAACTCTTGCTCACTTGATGAGAGCAATTGCCCTTTACTTGATGATAGCCGTTGTCCCTAATGTTTGCACACTTGATAAGAGCAATTGTCACTTAGATGATGAGATCCGTTGTCTCTAAAGGCTAACTTTATGAGGGCAATTTGTCCCTTACATGATAAGAGTCGTTGTCCCTAAAGGCTCACTTGTTGAGAGCAATTGTACCTTACTTTATGGGAGCCATTATCCCTGAATGCTTGCTTACTTGATGAGAGCAATTGCCCTTTACATGATGATAGCTGTTGTCCCTAATGCTTGCACACTTGATTAGAGCAATTGTCACTTACATGATGAGATCCGTTGTCCCTAAAGGCTAACTTTATGAGGGCAATTTGTCCCTTCAATGATAAGAGCCGTTGTCCCTAAGGCTCACTTGTTGAGAGCAATTGTACCTTACTTTGTGGGAGCCGTTGTCCCTAAACGCTTGCTCACTTGATGAGTGCAATTGCCCTTTAAATGATGATAGCCGTTGTCCCTAATGCTTGCACACTTGATAAGAGAAATTGTCACTTAGACGATGAGATCCGTTGTCTCTAAAGGCTAACTTTATGAGGGAAATTTGTCCCTTACATGATAAGTGTAAAACCCTAAATTCCGTAATGCTAATTTTGCGTATAATTTAAAATTTTCTAAGTTACGAATACAAGTAATTAAAAACGCGAATATAAATAAACGGATTAGTTGTAAAACCCATATAATTATAACGAAATATCATTATGGAAATCTTTGAACATATTTGAACTCTAAAATATTTTTGAAACATAGAATAAATTCGGGAAATCATTTTCGTTGCATGGTTTTGGGCCGTTTCTCTTTTGTTACGCAAACTTAATCCACCATAACCCAACATAAGCCCAAAGTACCTAGCCCATCAACCCTCTAGGCCTAACTAAGCCCATTCGAAACCCCCCACAAATATTGAAGGCCAGTTTATTTTTGCCTCACACAAAATATACGTACAACATTTTTTTTCATAAAACCCTAAACCTAAAAAGTTCTCCTCCAAAGAATAGCGGCAATGAGATATCACCTTCATTCGATCAGAAATGTGGTCCAATGTAACAGCATCGACAAGCATGTTTTTGATTGTAGAGTCGACTTGTTGTGGTCCCTGAAATCCGATGTACTTCTTGATCCGATCACCAAAAGGGTCGACTTGGGGTGGTCATGTCTTCAGTCACTATTTCATACTTACCTTTGATTACGTTCTGTTATTCCCTTTATACCTTATTCAGTATTCATTTCTGTTTCATTATTACTTCGTTGTTATATCTGTTCACTGGGCTTTTTAAGCTCAGCCGCGTTTTTCTTTCTCCCGCGGCAGGTTTTAGAAGGAAGCTGGGATAGGAGTGAAGAGTGCATAAGACCTTAGTGGACTTCACCTTGATAGTTATATTCTGATTTAGAGATGACTAGAAGAGATTTATATTGCAGACTTAGCATTTCATTATTTTTCTCATTTGTAACCTTGTATTTCATATTATTACTTTGTAACGTTTGGATTTCTTTTGTATTACTTATGTTGTATGTCTGTATATGCTTTGATATGTCACCGTAATGTAGTGCTTCTACCCTTATCGGGTTGGGGCGTTACAATTATGGTATCAGAGCCCAGGCTGCGACTTGTAGTACATTAAACCTTGACCTGTGAAGTTTGGACCATTAAGTTTCCACTGTAGGCGCTCTTAAGACAACCTTTGAAAAATTTGCTTTCAGATCTCCCCATAGGAACCTAAGTAATTACCGGCGAGGAATAGGTAGACTAGGACATCTATGTAATTTGCATTGCTTCCGCATCACTCTGATTCGTGCCTCTGCCTTTAGATATGCCTTATAAGAACATTTGTTTCAGAAGTTAGAAATTTATGCTCAACCTAAGTTCAGTAACCAAGTAAGTTTGGAATACCTTGAGAACTACATTGATACCTTACACCATTTAAGTTTCACTTCTGATTCTAATCTCCACTTCCGATTTGTTTGAATAACAGTTCGATACCCTTCCGATCATCCTGAAGATTTTACAACCATAATGTGTTTGACACATTTTGTTAATTCTTTACTTATGCTGGACATACCATGTGTCATCTAATATTACTTGACTCTGCATAATCCATTACTACTCATATGAGAACTCTAATAATTATTAACCACAAATATAAGAAGATTTGTTCCCTCCCTTCGAATGATGAACTTGTTTGCCAATCAGTTCCTTTAGAAGGATATGTTGTTAATTCTATCTCTGTATGGGTTTGTTAACTGAGCATGATGATGCTGATAACTGATATTCCGTACATCTCAGTTTTGACAGTTATACGTTGTTCGTATTTCCGATGGTACACACTTTAACTATCGCTTGTGCAGAAGAGTTAAACAAGATTCCCACACCTTGAACTATTCGCTTCCCTATCTCAACACCTTTGATGAATTATGTACTCGACTCTGATATATGAACTATCCATATGTTTTGACGACCGTATTCGTCCTACGAATCCGTTTACTTCTGATATGATTAATATTGAGGTCTTTTGGTTACGGATTGACTGGCTCTTCATAAAGCTACCGTAGACTACCGTATCTGATATGCGACCTTAAGCTATCTGCTTCATCCTACTTTTGTTATGATGGCTTTCTACCACTTGAATCCGTTGAGATTAATTCTGCTATGAGAGTATAAGACTCCGATTTCGTTTGATTGACAAGTTTTTCTTCTGACACCTATTTGGTATCTACCATTGGAAAGCTCTGGCATTGGAAGTATTTTGTCGTACAAAATTTTTTCTGATGTTCGCTGATGAACCTCTTGGTGATTTCCCTCCTACTCGGAAGTAGAAATAACAATGAACTGATCTCAGTTGAAGAAGCCACGGTGCCATAGAAGTTGAGAGATTGAAGAAGCTGACGGAAGATGATTTTTTGCTCACTCTAGTGTTTCTCTTGAGATGTTCCTGTTAGTTTATGAAGAAGGAAGAGAGAAGTATAAGACAGTGTATCGACCATCATGAACTAAACCGTATCACTATCCGTAATCATTATCCGTTTCCGTTTACCAATGATTGATTTGGTCTACCTTTGAAACACTGTATCTGATTGCATCATATTAGATTTGGAGGACTGAAGAAGCAACCACAAGAACTCTTAAGAAGTAAGGTAACTCACCAAAGAAATAACCTCCGTGAAGTATTTCAGTTGTATTTGTAAAGAAGAAGGAAGGTAACGTGAAGTGTATGTGAACTTTCCCTAAGATGATTCCTGAAGCTGCCTTTGTACTCGTTATGATCATTATGAGCTTTAATGACGCCAATTGTATTGGCTAATATATCAACTATTTTTACGCATCTGATGAAATCATGTCTTTCACGAGTATTTGGACAAATTTTCGTAGTATGACATTGTGTTTGTGTTCAGAGGCGAAAGAGGAACATATAGATCATTTTCGTATTAAGTTAGAGTGACCCTTTGTTCTGGAAGAGTAGATTTGATTAGCGTTCAGAGATTGTAACAGAAAACACAGCCATGTGTCCTGCAGAGATAGAGTTCTTACTAAAAGGATCAAGATCGACGACAGTTACCGAAGTTAGGAACCTTTGAGAAGAGCAGTGGAAGGTGTTCAAGAATTGCGTTACCATCAACGAAGTATATGTAAGTGGAGAGACACTTAGGAAGGACTCGATTATAGCTCATGCAGCAAGTTGGGCATCAAGACAACCATACTGTAAGAGATGAACTATTAGCACATAACCTGGAGTTGGCAGCGGTGATGTTTACCTTAAAACCTGGAGCTGGGCTAGAAGAGCTGTCGAAGACACGCAGTCTTGCTTCTCTATTCATTTTAGTTGTACTGAGATGGATTGATAGCAGAAGCAGACTTGCAGATGGAAGGAGGCATAGTGATCGTGTCAGAGACTCACGCTACTACACCACAATCCCAAGAAGAGTTGCCGAAGGCTTGAGGAACTAGACTCAAGTTGATGAACAAACAAGGACAGACTACACGGACTTGGAAGAGATTGAGATCTTGTGTTTGAATGGACGAAATTTGAAGCAAACATTTATGTTTGGATGAGTTGATTCTTTGAAAGATGAAGTTATTAATGACGAAGATCATTTCTGCTGAACCCACTTAAGTTTCCGTTACCTGATGATAAGACCCTTTGAATGATTTGAGCTCTCTATTAGTAATTCCGTTCGGTGCTCACTCTGCGTATGTTGGCTGATGGTTTTGATGTGAGGATTTTGATGACTTGTGGAAGACCTAACGCTTTTGATGACACACTTCATTTTGATGCTTGCTAGGTTCCGTTGCGTTATTTATACGATCTGTTCTCTGATTTTGTTCTGTGAATGATGATTTGATTCGGACCTACCCTAGGAGGTAGAAGGACTGTTAGGTGGTTAAGATAAGTTACTCATTTCACGACTTGAGATAAAGTATGGTCATCATGAGGGCATATTTATATGATGCTAGTATTATGACGTCTGGCCAACGTGATAATACATACATCATATAACGTGCACTCATTGTGATCATAGGATATTTCAAGGAGTGCCTTAGAAGCCTTAGAATTTCTGATATCTGATTAAGACTATCTGCGTTTAGTGAGACTTTAGGTTCATTCTACCTATACGCTTAATATGCCTTCATAGTTATACGACTTGATACTTTTGGATGCTCGACATGCGTTTGTTGACCTCTGTATTTCTGATAAGAATATTAGGTTCTGTTATAGAGCTTTCTGCCGTTCGATGTTATCCGACAATCTGTTTTCTGTCAGTATGGATTCGATCTGCTACTATGAAGGAGTACACATATGTTTTGCTATATGTACATTTCAGATACGTTGAACCTGTTTGATTATGATCTGCTATGAGTTAAGATATGAGATTTTGGATTTTGAGGAACAAGCTCTGTTTGTTTATGAGAATACCTTTGAGAGGTTATATTAAAGACGGGACTATCTGAAGATCTATAGAGCTAAGCGTATTTAGCACCCTCATGTTTTCTACGATTCGGTACGTTCTCATCTGATTTGTCTAATCAGATTCCACGGACGACATATCCGTCAAGACCTACGTATTCTCTGTATCTCTTCCGAGAGAATACGATTATCATCTGTTACGTTTGGTATATTATTCTTTCGATCTGGATTCAGTATGATGTGTCTTTTCTGAGGAAGCCGAAGCTATTTTGATCAACAAGATAGAGTCATGAGAAACAAGTCTAACATTTCCGTTCACGGTTCGTTGTGCTTTCCGTTTCGTTTCACTTCAATTTTCGAGGACGAAAATTTCCTTTTTAGATGGGAAGAGTTGTAAAACCTTAAATTCTAAATACCTAATTTTACGTCTAATTTAAAATTTTCCTAAGTTATGGATACGACTAATTAATAAACCGAAAGTAACTAAACGAATAAACCGTAACTCCAAATAATTAAAATGAAACCTCATATTTGAAATTCTGAACATATTTCAAATCCGAAAATATTTAGAAACCTAAAAGAAAATTCGGGAACTAATATTACGCGACGTGAATACCTAATTTGGGCCATTTTCTTTTGTACACAAACAATAAACTATCTAATGACCCAACAAATTGAGCCCATAAAATCCTTTGGCCCTCTTGGCCCATCCACGACCCACACAACAAAAATAAAAAGGGACCGGTATTTGTTTCTCTACACAACTATACGCTTCAAAAAAAAAAAATCATAAAACCCTAACCCTAATAAAAATAAATAGCGGCATCCATTTTCTGCTTGTTCCTCCACTTCTGTTCGATACAAAGGAAGGACAAAAGGTGGGTTTGATCGTGTATTTTGGTTCGAAGTGAGGGTGTTATTTGCTCGGTTTTTTTTTGATTGAATCTCTCGTCCTTGTTGTTTCTGCTCTGTCGAAGCACCACAAGGGTAACACCCTCTATCTTGTTCTTTATTTTCTCTCATTTGATGTCCTTTACATATTGAATATTTCATGTTTTGGTTATGTTGCAATCGGCTAAAAAGAAAATAAGAGAGAAACATGCATGCTAACTCAACATAAAATCACATTTGTATCACATGAAAACCATATCCATTGTTTACTTTCTGATCGATCTACACATGTATATATTTCGAAATTCTGGACTTGGCTGGGTCGAATAAAATGAAAGAATAACCTTCGATATATATTTTCGTAGCATGCAATCTTATACGCACATATATATATAAACCGATATGCATAAGTGTTTTTGGATTTTGGAACATGTGATTCATTCGAATGTATGGCTGACAAGTTCTAAGTATTTTCTGTTGTGAAACTCGATCTATACACAAGAATAAATAAAAAGGGTGCGTCACATTTAATGAGACCTAGTGTTGTTTTGTTCGAATTATATAAAAGTAATGAAGGTGTTTGTTTGATCGGATGCATGAAGTCATATACGCATACATATATATATTTCGACATACGCATGGTGTTTTATTGGATTTTTGGACACGTGATAGCATTTGTATTTCAATGTTAACGAGATGAGATGCATGTGGTGTCCTTCATTTATTTTAATGTTTGTTAGAACTTTATATATAAAAGAAAACATGGTCGAATTGGGATAATAGTACATGGGTGCGCTAGTTTTTTTTAACAAGAGGGTGTCATGAACTTGTTTGTTTTGGAAATAATAAAATCTTGGGTCGTCCCGACATAAATATTAATATCGTGGATACGTTACTAAAATATACAAAATCATGATGACGGGGTCCAAAATCATTATCTTAACATTAATTTATCAAAATAAACTTTAAAATAATTTTATTTTACTTTTAATATTTACTTTTGATAATTTACACTTTGACCTTAAACTTTATTATTGAAATATTTAACCCTAAAGTATTATATTGGTCATTCTAATCCTTAAAGATTATATAATTGTCATTATAACCCTAAAGTATTAAATTACCATTTCGGGAACTTACTAAATATTGAAAGTTACTATTCAGGAAATTTATTATAAATGAAAAGTTACTAAAAATTGCAAGCCGACTTAAACGAGTAACATGATTTAAAATAAGTAATAAGCCAATCATTATTCGTGTAGATCCGCTGAAGAAGGAGTTGCTTCCGATCTTTATGTTTTCTGTTATGGTTGCACTTGCGGTCTAAGGTACAGATATTCTGACCTTTTCAGTAAAGGTTTCTCATGATTTCTTCTCTTTTGATCTTTCATTCTGTTTAGGGTTCCCTATGCCATTGCTATGAAACCCTATTTTGTTTCTGAACCTTTTGCTATGAACCTTTGCTATTTGAATCGTTGTCCCAAAATGCTTGCTCACTTGATGAGAGCAATTGCCCTTTACGTTATGATAGCCGTTGTCCCTAATGCTTGAACAGTTGATAAAAGCAATTTTCACAAACATGATGAGATTCGTTGTCCCTAAAGGCTAACTTTATGAAGGCAATTTGTCCCTTCCATGAAAGAGCCGTTTTCCCTAAGGGCTCACTTGTTGAGAGCAATTGTACATTACTTTGTGGGAGCCTTTGTCCCTAAACGCTTGCTCACTTGATGAGAGCAATTTCCCTATACATGATGATAGCCGTTGTCCCTAATGCTTGCACACTTGATAAGAGCAATTGTCACTTAGATGATGAGATCCGTTGTCCCTAAAGGCTAAATTTATGAGGGCAATTTTCCCTTACATGATAAGAGCCGTTGTCCCTAACGGCTCACTTGTTGAGAGCAATAACACCTTACTTTATGGGAGCTTTTGTCCCTAAACGCTTGCTCCCTTGATGAGAGCAATTGCCCTTTACATGATGATAGTCGTTGTCCTTAATGCTTGCACACTTGATAAGAGCAATTGTCATTTACATGACGAGATCCGTTGTCCCTAAACGCAAACTTTATGAGGGCAATTTTTCCCTTACATGATAAGAGCCGTTGTCCCTAACGGCTCACCTATTGAGAGCTATTGGACCTTACTTTATGGGAGCCGTTGTCCCAAAACGCTTGCTCACTTGATGAGAGAATTTGCCCGTTACATGATTATAGCCGTTGTCCCTAATGGTTGCATACTTGATAAGAGAAATTGTCACTTACCTGATGAGATCCATTGTCCCTAAAGGATAACGTTATGAGGGCAATTTATCCCTTACATGATAAGAGCCATTGTCCCTAAAGGCTCACTTGTTGAGAGCAATTGCACCTTACTTTATGGGAGCCGTTTTCACTAAACGCTTGCTCACTTGATGAGAGCATTTGCCCTTTACATGATTATAGCCGTTGTCCCTAATGCTTGCACACTTGATAAGAGCAATTGTCACTTACCTGATGAGATCTGTTGTCCCTAAAGGATAACTTTATAAGTAAAGGGCATTCCACCCGGTAAATTATATTACACCAAAAAATCATTTAAGTACAATGGAATGTGGCTGAAGTACCACATTA
>LBNU01039460.1:2026-32108 GCA_014162995.1 Artemisia annua
CATCAAAACCATGCTTCACCAATTTCAAGATGAGACCCGCTTCGCCATACAACACATCCTAGAACGTTTGGATGCTCTTTCCCATCCAAACAATCCCTAGAGCCCTTTTTGGTGGCCGTTTGCCCCGTTTAGGACGTGTTCAAGTCATCTACTTATAGAAGTAGGACTTTTATTTTTATTCTTGGTTATTTTTCTCTTTATTTTTTTTTAAAAAAAGTAGGAATATATTGTCATCTCTTGTCTTTTGACTTTTTGTAAGTCAAAATTTTACTTGAAATGATTATTTTCTACTCGTGGTTGATCATATATGAGTTGTGATTGTGGATGATTATTTCTCATGATATGTGGTGAGTGGATGCTTGGTTATGCATCATAATCACCAACTAACCATTTTTTTGTAGGTTCCAAATCCATGACTTCTTCCTTGAAACTCCGAGTTAGGGGAGTAATATTCAAGGGGGAGCGTGAGAATTGCAACTAACCTTTTTCATTGTAGGTTCAAAATCCATGTTTCCCTTCTCGGCACTCCTACTAGGGGGAGTATCGACCAAGGGGGAGCATATGGATAAGTACCGCTACGCTACTCTTCTTTTTGTTTCGACAAAAAGGGGGAGAAATATATCTAAACTTAGCAACTTAAAATGAGTTTTCATCACTTAAGTAAAACAAGTTTGATATACATGTTTTTTAAGCTTTAACACTAAAATTTGTGAGTTACTTAAAAACAAAGCTTATGTTTTGTCATCAACAAAAAGGGGGAGATTGTTAATACAAATATCGCTTAAAAACGTTATTTATATTTTACGATCTTTGCTAAGTTTTGTTAATTACAAAGTGTAAACTTTAGTTTTAAGTAAAACATGATTTTAGTTTAAAGTCTTGCATAACTAGATTTTTCCTACATTTACATTTCATATAAAACACAACATGTTCATATTTCTTAAATTAGAAATGTCACATCACCATTTATGGCAAGTTTTGTCATATCACATTTATGGAAAGAAAGTGTGATTGACTAAACAAGGTTCTTACACAAGGTTTGTGTGTTTGACTCTCCATAGGGTTCTTACACAAGTTTTGTGTTTGACCAAGTATTTATGTGATGTGACTTTGGATGGTTTGGCAAGTTATGGCAAAACATAACTGTCAGACCTGGCGGAACCCTCGTGGTACACGGGCGGAACCCTTGTGAGGGTTCCGCCATATCCGCCAGGCTTGATGGTTGTTTTGCTATAAATACCAAGCCATTTGCTAGCTTTTTTCTTTTATCACTTCTCATCATATTTTGCACATACATTCATATCTTTCATCTAACCCTTAACATCTCATTGTTGTGAATACTCTTTTGTAGCAAAGAAGTTCACAAGTACATATAAAGTTACAAGTATTCAACTCAACGTTGCAAGACTTGTTAGCTTAGCATCGTGTAGACTTTGTATAGTTTACACTTCATTTGATTGTGTGTTATAAGTTGTGATCGGTTAGTATTTTAGGCCTTAAAATACATAGTGAAACGGGAGTGGTTGTACCCTTGGTAAAGAACTCGACATCTAGCTTAGTGTCGGTAAAATTGTAAGCGACGTGTAAGGTTTTCTCCGCCGGATAAAGGAGCTTGTTGACTAGTGAAAGAAACTCTCGAGTTGGATACTCGGGGCGTGGACGTAGGGCAAGGAAAAGAGAGTTCCTTGTAGCCGAACCACGATAAACAATCGTGTCATGGTTTGATCGTTTCTTTCTTTATACTTGCATATTGTGTATTGTCTTTGTGTTCATATCTTTGATTAAACGGAAAGTTTCAAAGATAATTAAACTAAAAACGGGTAAACTATTCAACCCCCCTTCTAGTTTTCCACAAACTCTTTTACCAGTGGACATAATGCAAATAAGTGATACAAATATAATGAAAAAAGTGATCAAAATGGGGAATAAAATGAGATGAAATGAGGGAAACTAATGCAAATATATACACGTGAGTGTTGTATCAGTGGTTGAGGTTGTATGCTTTTTGCTACACTTTATTCACACTTTTCAATGATAAGTCAGGTTTTAACCTTTTGTCACTATTGTACAGTTCGCATCTAGTCCGTATCTACCTAGAAAACATTACACTTATCACGCTTACATGGTTACTTGTTGCATGGTTAGTCCAAAATATAGTATATCAGACCTAATTATCATACTAGGCACGCAATAAAACACAACAAAAAGAAAAAAAATGACTAATAATGAACATATATATTCCATTTCAATATGAAAACAGATAGTACATCATGGTTCGATCATAAGAGATTAACAAAAAACTGATGGGACTGATAAACATAAAACATAAAATATAAACAAAAGCTTGAAAAACAGACTGATGAACCTAGACCGAAAAGCTACATTCGGCCAAGCATCAACCTAAATGTTTCTATTTTGTCGATTGTTAACCTGGCATGTTCAACCAGTTCCAAAAGCACTCTGCATTTATGCAGCTCTTCCCTGACCATCAACCTCTGAAAGGCCATGTTTAAGTCTCCAGTCTCCATCTAAAGGAGCAGCTCCATCTTATCTATGAGCTCTTGTCTCTTTCCTAAGTCTTTCAGCACCTCATGACATTGGTTCAAAAGTTCGCCGCAACGCATTTGTTGCTGGTGAATATCGCATTGAAGTTGAACCAACATCTGTTCTTTCAATCGAAATGAACCAGATAGAGTAGCCAATTCATTAAGTTGATTGCATGGTAGAACTCTTTTGAGGGCCATTTGTTTACTTCCATTTTCTTCAATTTTTCCTCCAACTCTTTTTTATCCCTTGCCTTTTCTTCTAAAGTTTCCCTCAATGCCTCTTCATCTAATTTATGTTGTTATTCATGTTCCTCAGTAAGCCATCCATCAGCATTCACATTTCTGGGAAATCCAGTTGCTTCTTCATAATATATTTCTTGATAAATAGCTTTCACTTATGTTTGATCAAATGTTTCCTCTACCACCACCTCTTTTGAAGATTCTGGTTGCATAAAGGGTTTAAACAAATAATAAGCTTTGTAACTAATTTACCTTAAAATATTGTATACAAAACATAAGAAATTTGTTTACCTTTAGACATTTGCCACTAATTAATGGAGGATTGTGTACTAGGGACTAATTGAATAAAACAAAGTATAGAAAGAGAGGAATGTGTGTCGTGTGTGTGTGAACAAAATAATATACAAGTACAAAATATATTAAAAAAGTCAAAGAAATAATGTACAATACTTTGGAAAAAAAAAAAGAAAGAAAAGTACAAAAAGTACATATGTAACAGTACGATGCACAGTTGCCACGACAGAACAACCAGAAAAAACAAAAGATTCGGACCAAACTGCCCTCATGTGCAGCATACGTGAGGACCGAGATAACTGGCAAACTAACGAGCGTTAGATTTTTGGACTCGCGGTGTATTATATTTTAGATCCTGGACCAAAAAGGCAACAATTCTCGTTTTTGGATGTCATATGAAATCCGGCATAAGTTTAGTAGAGACTTAACGGTGTAATTTACTCAAAATTAAAACAGTTTTACGTAAGATCTCGATGTTGAAAATCTTGATCCACTTTATTTATATCCTTGTAATTGATTCACTTTATTTACATCCTTGTAATTGATTTTTAAATAACTATTAGAGTAGTCGTGTTGGGTTTGACACAAAACATTTTGAGAACACATAAAGCACACGAGTCTATCGGTTTATTAGTTAATAACTACGTGACAACTTCGCAACATGTATGTAAGTTAACAAATGTTTTATTTATTATTATTATTATTAGGTGAATTCCCTTTTTAAACAAACAAGTGAATGCACACTTTTTTGTTTAGATTAATAACATTGAAAACTTTAATACATCACCATGGTGTAAAAGTAATCGTAAATGTCTGAAAAAAGACGCTAGCGAGTGATGACAAGAGGAGGTAGGCTCAATCAATAAGAGGATTTAGGATATATTTTCGATCTGACCAAACAAGCGGATTTTCAAAGGATACAAGACTATGAATTTTTTTGTATCAAAATCTCTTGTTGAACTTTTATCTGACCAAATCAGATAAATGGGCCTAATAAGATCTAATTTACAAAAACAAAAGAGGCTCAAGTAAGATGGCATTGAGAGAAATATAATCGAATCAAATCGAGATCTTAAAATCTTATAGCAAGATCGAGATTGTAACTAAGGTCACACGCTACTAAAATCCTATCAAACCGACAAATTTTGATCAAGTATAAGATAAACCATGTAAGAAACGATCTTATCATTTAAAAGTTCAATAATGACTTATTAATCACCTCTAATTACTAATTGGGCCAGCTAAAAAGTGTATAACCCAATGGGCTGTCTTGTTACCAACTTAACGGTAGTGGCAACTGGCAAATCGTCATGTGTGTGTGCTCAAGATACTACACCAACTTCATAAAAGAACATATAAAATGAACTAAAAGTCCACACGGATTAAACAGCCTCATGAACTTGATATTATCAGTCTAATAATCCCCTGATGGAATATAGTGCAACCAAAAATGCATCATGCATAAAGTACAACTGAAAGTGCATGTTGCACGCCACACGCAACACATAATTATCATTAAGTATATATACATCAAAAAGAAAAGCAGAGGAGATGTTTCCTCTCTATGGTCTGAAAGTCAGAAGCTTTCTAGTTTTGTGACACATTTAGGCATCAACGGTCCATTGGGATAGTTTTTGTTGCTAATGGAGGCTGGCTTACATTAGGCACAAAATCCATAGATTTTTTATCTTCACTAAGATTGCAAATAATTCTGTGAGTAGAATATATTGGGTTATGATAGTTAAAACCACCACCCTTGGTCTCCTCCCTGTCCCTATGCACCAGTCCAGTAAGCTCATAAAAGTCTTGAGGATCAGAGGAACCATCTACAGAATTATTTAAAATCATTAATCAAAATTGAAACTTCAATATATAATTACTACTACTATACAAGTCATTTGATATGGACACCTAGTGTGACATACGAAGCCTTAAAGGTTCAATTATGACAACAAGATCTATTACTACATGTTTAGCAAGTGGAATTTCAATTTCAAGTTACATCAAAGGGGAAACAAAGAGAGCCAAATCCTAACGTTCAAACAGCAAGAAATAAATGGAAGACAAACCTTGCACAGTTTCATACTCGACTTCCAGTTCGCGGGGTTTGACCCATGGCCTGTTCCCTGCATGAAAGATAAGGCATCAAGGAACAGGACTACAAAGGAAATTTGCAATTTATGCAGCTTACTTAATCTAATAAAGTGCTATCTAGTTTATTGGGCTAGCTAGAGGTGACAAGCAGTTAATATTAGAATAGAAATAAGACTTATTTTATTGATTAGTAAAATTAAAATGGCTGTAAGCATCTGGAAAAGATGACCCCCTCGGCCCGTTGGAGATGAGATATGTAACCCAAATCAACCCGTATTCATACAAATGGGTCAAAATTTATCACCTCTAACTGTTTCGACATTATAAGAGGAAAAACTAGTTCATTAATTATTAAGAGTAAATTGCAAGTTTGTAACAAGCACAATTCATAGAGAGTATGTCAACGGGTCCTAATAAGAAACTGATAACCAAATTAGGACATGTGATACTCCATATATTCACATACACTTTGGTTCACGATCCATTAGTTTAAAATTCATCAGAGTCATTGCACCGTTTTCAGTAACACATCGGACTTTGGTCTCATACACTCCAGGTATCCCTTGTTCAATGGCCTCCATGGTCATGTAGAAGATATACAAAAAAAAAAAGGTTGAGAATTCCCAATTCCACCCAAAATGGGATGGAAATCAAATTACAAAGAGATGTTTTCTCGAGAGTTCACATTTCTCCGCTTTTTCATTTCTTTGGCTTACCAAACACGAGAGTTAAAGCCATTTCCATTTCTCTACCTTCATTTCTCTATACCAAACACACCCTAAGAGTTTATGAATTTTTTGTATCAAAATCTCTTGTTGAACTTTTATCTGACCAAATCAGATAAATGGGCCTAATAAGATCTAATTTACAAAAACAAAAGAGGCTTAAGTAAGATCGCATTGAGAGAAATATAATCGAATCAAATCGAGATCTTAAAATCTTATAGCAAGATCGAGATTGTAACTAAGGTCACACGCCTACAAAAATCCTATCAAACCGACAAATTTTGATAACCATGTAAGAAACGATCGTATCATTTAGAAGTTTAATTTAATAATGACTTATTAATCACCTCTAATTACTAATTGGGCCAGCTAAAAAGTGTATAACCCAATGGGCTGTCCTTGTTACCAACTTAACGGTAGTGGCAACTGGCAAATCGTCATGTGTGTGCTCAACATACTACACCAACTTCATAAAAAAAAAAGATATAAAATTGAACTAAAAGTCCACACGTATTAAACAGCCTCATGAACTTGATATTATCAGTATAATAATCCCCTGATGGGAATATAGTGCAACCAAAAATGCATCATGCATAAATTACAACTGAAAGTGCATGTTGCACGACACATGCAACACATAATTATCATTAAGTATATATACATCAAAAAGAAAAGCAGAGGAGATGTTTCCTCTATGGTCTGAAAGTCGGTAGCTTTCTAGTTTTGTGACACATTTAGGCATCAACGTACATCGGGATAGTTTTTGTTGCTGACGGAGGCTGGCTTACATTAGGCACAAAATCCCTAGATTTTTTATCTTCACTAAGATTGTAAATAATTCTGTGAGTAGAATATATTGGGTTATGATAGTTAAAACCACCACCCTTGGTCTCCTCCCTGTCCCTATGCACCAGTCCAGTAAGCTCATAAAAGTCTTGCGGATCAGAGGAACCATCTACAGAGTTATTTAAAATCATTAATCAAAATTGAAACCTCAAAATATAATTACTACTACTATACAAGTCATTTGATATGGACACCTAGTGTGACATACGACGCCTTAAAGGTTCAATTATGACAACAAGATCTATTACTACATGTTTAGCAAGTGGAATTTCAATTTCAAGTTACATCAAAGGGGAAACAAAGAGAGCCAAATCCTAACGTTCAAACAGCAAGAAATAAATGGAAGACAAACCTTGCACAGTTTCATACTCGACTTCCAGTTCGCGGGGTTTGACCCATGGCCTGTTCCCTGCATGAAAGATAAGGCATCAAGGAACAGGACTACAAAGGAAATTTGCAATTTATGCAGCTTACTTAATCTAATAAAGTGCTATCTAGTTTATTGGGCTAGCTAGAGGTGACAAGCACTTAATATTAGAATAGAAATAAGACTTATTTTATTGATTAGTAAAATTAAAATGGCTGTAAGCATCTGGAAAAGATGACCCCCTCGGCCCGTTGGAGATGAGATATGTAACCCAAATCAACCCGTATTCATACAAATGGGTCAAAATTTATCACCTCTAACTGTTTCGACATTATAAGAGGAAAAACTAGTTCATTAATTATTAAGAGTAAATTGCAAGTTTTGTAACAAGCACAATTCATAGAGAGTATGTCAACGGGTCCTAATAAGAAAGTGATAACCAAATTAGGACATGTGATACTCCATATATTCACATACACTTTGGTTCACGATCCATTAGTTTAAAATTCATCAGAGTCATTGCACCGTTTTCAGTAACACATCGGACTTTGGTCTCATACACTACAGGTATCCCTTGTTCAATGGCCTCCATGGTCATGTAGAAGATATATGTCTTGGGTAATTTATAGAATTTGCACTCCATGAATTCAGCCCCACTGACCTGGTTGGCTTCGTCTTTGTTAACATACTAACAGCATAGAATTAATTTATGTAAGCAAAACAGTTAGCAATGGAGACAGTCTCAAAACTTGAAAGCAGGTGGAAGGAATGTAACCATACCATTTGACAAGATCTGTTAAAGGTGTCAAGTGCAAATCTTCCAAGTAAGTCAACAACCTTATGATCCTTATAAACCATATTTAAAAATTGGTCAATCGGATAAGACAAGTGGTCTCTTGCTTCCTGCCGCACGCATGAAATAGGTGATGAAATATTTATGCGCCAGAATCGTGGATGTAGGTTTATATAGATGAGAAGAGAAAAAGAGGGACGAATAACTAATACATACAGCTGTATCTTTCATTCTAAACTCATTCCAGACGTCCTTCGCATAATCGTCGTTCAACGGATAACTGCCATGGTAATTAGGGGAGCTCCCTGAATAAGAAACACATATCCACATTCTCTTAGATTAGAAACTTGGTCTTTGTTTTCCTCATAATACACGAGGAATTGTATGGACTTAGCTTATTAATGATCAGAGTGCAATAAAAAAAAAAANCTTTCCGGGGATATAAAGAACTTGAAAATCGGCCTTATAACGAATTAGTTATGATTTTTCGAAAGTTATTATTTTCACTAATAAACCACCAGCACTTTACCCAGAAAATTTTCTAAGTATACCTAGAAACACCCATGTTGAGAGCCATTTTCCCGTCAATTGACTCACCCCTTATGTAGCGTTGTAATAATTTTTTTTTTTCTAACACAAGTAATAACATTAATAAGGAATGGGAATACGTACAGGTTATCTTGATCTCCTTCTTCTTCTTCCTCTTCTTGTTCTTCTCCTCCTCCTGCGTTTTGGGTTTGGGTGGTGGAGGAGGCTTGGGAACATGGGCCATGAAGGAGGTTTCGGGGTCGCTGCAAGAAAAGAGTACGAGTAGGAGAACAAAACGAGATAAGAAACTTATGAGAGTATATTATTAATTATCATCAACTGTTTACAATTAAGCTAAACAAAAATATAAAGGCCGCAGCTAGAGAACATACTATATCCAGTCATCTGGCAACTCATCATCACATCTGTAGAACGCACCAATAATGTGAATTTTGAGCTCATAATCTTCCAATTTTTTTTTTGCAGACCTGTTGTCGGGGTTCTGCTTTAGAAACTCCCTTTCTTTAGCTGCATTCTGAATCAGATCATACAGGTCCTTTGGAATTTCAGATGGAGCTGTCATGCACAACAATAACAATAATTAAGAAAGATGGCAATAATAGTTAATGAAGTTGTTGTTAGGATCAATGGCGGCTAATTAAGAGAAAAGAAATTCATGCATACTTGTGCTTATAGTTGATACTTCTAGTTCTTTTTGAGGAGGTGCAACCTTGACCTGGAAATCAAAAAATAACAATAATGATCAACAACAACAAAGGGGCAATTTCATATCTCCCCTCCGGAAAATCAAAAAATAAGAATTACTGGTCGGGATGATGATGGTGATGTATTGGTGACACTTTTCGTACTCCTGCTTCTCCTCCTAGTTGATACTTTTAGTTTTTCAGGAGGTTCGGCAACCTTGACCAGAAGCAATGAGCATACAATTAGAGAATTCGTATACTGAATACTGAATAGTACGAGTAATGATGTTTAATCCAAACACACATGCATGCACAAATAAGCAAATCCAAACAGCGATAAGTATAAAGAATCACAACAAATGTTCTTACAGATGATGACAATGATGTATTATTGAGGATGCTTCTCCTAGTTGAAACCATGGCCAAACCCTAACTGGTTTTTTTTTGGTCGATCTATTAGTACGTACGCCAGAGGATGTTTTTGACAAAAAGTTGAACAAAATTAGTAATTAAGGAGCATGAGACTAGAACGTGAGTCGGTGAGTGGGTGATTTCTATAACATGGGCTTGGGCTTTTAAGTTAACTAGTACATATCAGTATAACTAATTAACCCATGTCCCAAAAGACACCCATCTATTTGTTTGTTTAGTTTTTCATATCTGGTCGTTTCATCATATAATTCTTCGCCATGTTCATGTCATAAAGGAGAGGAATTCTGGCACTTCCCGTGGGTTTGCATTCATAGATTTTCCTTCCACAGGAGATTCAGTGGAATTTATTTCTACAATTTTTTTTTTTTTTTTTTTTTTTTCTTTTTTTTTTTTTTTTTTTTTTTTTTTTGTAATGTGTTATGTATATTGCAAATTAGGGATCTGCCCGTTCGATGATGGACAAGCTTGGCGATGAAGGGAAGCTATTCTTTGAGTACATTTCATTGATTCTGTTTTTAACTACTACGTAGTACTATAATAAACTATATCTGTTCATAGTTTTGGTCTTTGCACATTATTATGGAACATTTTTTGTTTTTGCTGCAGTAGTAAGCCAATGGTGAGTGCTGGTGGACCTTTTTTTTTTTTTTTTTTTGGATCAGATGGTGCATCGAGGTCAGGTCAATTTTGCGTGTGCTATTTTATAAATGTCATGCATTTGCTGAAAAACAATAATCTCAATCCCTACATGCCCATGAAATAGAACCGAGTTGACTTAGCTCGCCCCATTCAGTCCATATGGCCTCACTGACTAGCTTTTAGTTGTATGCTTGTAGCAGTTGTGTCGTTAAATTGCTTGTATATGATGAATGAAATTCCATAGGTTCTTTGATATAGTTGCTAGCTATCCAGCAATTGAATTCAGATCTGCATGTGAACGAGCTTTAACTGAAACCTAAGAGTTCTGCCTCTGAGATTCATGTGTTGGCAAGATCCTGATTTAACTTAATGGGGTCTGTATAACCTGTATAATTGAGTGCAGTGTATCAAATGGTTCAGATGTACACTGGAATATAGATTGTGTATCCGTGTTATATATCATGTCCTTAGTCTATTTGAAATATTCCAAAAACATCTACAAACACACTTTATTTTACAACACACTTTACATTTGACTGGATCAAAAGGGGTTTTCTTCATTAAGTCAGTCAGAGGGAATGAAGGATATATTAACGCATTCATTTGTTCTTAACCTGCAAAATAAGCTGATCATATTGAAACCCTTAGGTTAGAGTAATATTTTAAATTTGTTCGAGTAATTACGTGACCATGTTATTAAGTAATGTTAGGTTTTGCAGTTAATGGAAATGAAGTTGAGGCGCTTTTTGAACTGTTTTAAGAGCTTGAGTTCGTCTATCATCGATGAGGATTGATACAGAAGGTATATTTTCTAGTTCTCATTTAAGTCTGCCATATTACATTGTATTGTTATTTTAGCCAGCAACAGCTTTTGCATTAGTTGATATTATCTTTTGTGTAGGAGGAGCTTCGATTAGCACTATTCAATACCCCTCAGGGTGAAAATCTATTTTTGGATCGGGTAAGAACTGAAATTCAATCTGCGTTGTGTGATTTGAATATTTTCAGCTAAATCCTATATTTTACCATTCCTTATAATTACCAAATTGCTCTTTTGTTATGTAGGTTTTTGATCTTTTTGACGAGAAGAGAAATGGTGTAATTGAATGCGAGGAATTTGTCCATGCTCTGAGTATCTTTCATCCGTATACACCTATGGAAGATGAAATAAACTGTAAGATGTAAAAGCTATAGTTCCGTATTATCTCGTGAAAAACTGTACCCTGATGACTTCTATCTTTTTTTTTTCCTCCTGCAGTTGCTTTTAGGCTCTATGATCTAAGACAAGTGGGGTATATAGAGCGAGAAGAAGTGAGTATGCTGTAATGTTAGTAAATGTTTCAACTAACTTTCATATGAAAAGCTCTTCTCTTTTCCATGTTTTGGCGAAACACATGTTATAGTTAAAGTTAACAGATTGGAGTACATAAGCAATTTTGACCCATTTACTTATGAGTTATGAATAGGTCAATATGTGTTATGTTATATTTCAAAAACGTAAAAAGTTAGTCAAACGGGATGAAAGTAGCCCAAAGAGTAAATTAAGGCATGCAACCCATTAAATAAGTATATTTTATAGCGATACTTACCTTTGGACAAAAAGTGTTACGGGTAACCTGACCCAACGCGTTTCAACCCGTACAAATAATTACCCTTAACCCGTTTTGACCGTACATTATAGATTTGATTATCCAACAGGTATCATGTGTTAACTCATTTTGCACCTCATTTTAAATAGGTCAAACAGATGTGCTAATAGCAGTAAACAGAATCCGAGATGAACTTATCAGATGACTGTCTTGACGTTATTATTGACAAAGTAAGATCTCTGCAAACTGGTTTGGTTTTTCCAATCTTTAACAGTAGTAAATAATAGAGGGATGATGCTTGTTGCAGACATTTGCTGATGCGGACGCTGATGGAGATGATAAAATCTGTAAAGAGGAATGGAAAGAGTTTGCTTTGCGGTACCCCGGTCTTTTGAAGAACATGACTCTTCCTTACCTTGTGTATGTCACTCTGTTTTGCTTAATGTCATATGGTGGTTGGGCATATCCAGCAGTACTATAAGCAGGCGGTGCACCGTATGCTGGGGGGGAGGTGGGGCTTGATTAGAAACTTAAGAGAGAATTGCTAAATGGGGTTCGACATATATGATAGCGTGTCCTTTGGACATGAATTATTTTGAAAACCTGTCCCATTTGTTCTCTCAAAGTTCATATGCACAGCAGACAGTGTGTCAAAATAAAATATATGATGAATGAGAATGGATTATCAAGTAATTGAACAGATGTAGTTTATAACTCGAGTGCTAAACCTTCAACGTGTAAAGTACTGTAAGAAGGTTAATTTTGCTACTGTTTTTTGTGCAAAAGGTGAACATATTTTATTAAAACACAATAGCACAATACATAATTGACAACAGATGATTAGACATGCCTAATCTCTATCTCAATACAACTCAGAAATACAAGAGTAAAATTCATTCTAACTGCTAACGCAGATGACATTCCAAGGTTTCAAAACAGCCATAATTCTCAACAGTATGCAGGCAAAGTATCCCAGCTTTGCTACTGTTGTCTACTTCTTACAGTATGAAGAAATTGCAGAATTTTTAGAGATGAGAAGAGGAGATGGGAAATACTAAATTTGGCTCAAACTTATGACTTTAAACAGAAAGCCTATAATTGTTGTTTTTCAAGCTTCAAGGAAACGGAATTTAGAGGTAAATGCTCACAATGATTCTTTTGCGTGGTTTAGTTGTATACTGACGGAGGCTGGCTTACATTAGGCACAAAATCCATAGATTTTTTATCTTCACTAAGATTGCAAATAATTCTGTGAGTAGAATATATTGAGTTATGATAGTTAAAACCACCGCCCTTGGTCTTCTCCCTATGCACCAGTCCAGTAAGCTCATAAAAGTCTTGAGGATCAGAGGAACCATCTACAGAGTTATTTAAAATCATTAACCAAAATTGAAACCTCATTATATTACTATACTATATAAGTCATTTGATATGGACACCTAGTTGAGGACAAAATGTGTGACATACGACGCCTTAAGGGTTCAATTATGCCAACAAGATCTATTACATGTTTAGCAAGTGGAATTTCTTTTCAAGTTACATCAAAGGGGAAACAAAGAGAGCCAAATCCTAACATTCAAACAGCAAGAAATAAATGGAAGACTAACCTTGCACAGTTTCATACTCGACTTCGAGTTCGCAGGGTTTGACCCATGGCCTGTTCCCTGCATGAAAGATAAGGCATCAAGGAACAGGACTCAAAAGGATTTGCAATTTATGCAACTTACTTAATCTAATAAAGTGATATCTAGTTTATTGGGCTAGCTAGAGGTGACAAGCACTTTATATTAGAATAGAAATATGACTTATTTATTGATTAGTAAAATTAAAATGGCTGTAAGCATCTGGCGAAAATGACCCCCTCGGCCCGTTGGAGATGAGATATGTAACCCAAATCAACCCGTTTTCATACAAATGGGTCAAAATTTATCACCTCTAACTGTTTCGACATTATAAGAGGAAAAACTAGTTCATTAATTATGAAGTGTAAATTGCAAGTTTGTAACAAGCACAATTCATAGAGAGTATGTCAATGGGTCCTTAATAAGAAAGTTATAACCAAATCAGGATATGTGATACTCCATATATTCACATACACTTTGGTTCACGATCCATTAGTTTAAAATTCAACAGAGTCATTTCACCGTCTTCAGTATCACATTGGACTTTGGTCTCATACACTCCAGGTATCCCTTGTTCAATGGCCTCCATGGTCATGTAGAAGATATACGTCTCGGGTAATTTAAAGAATTTGCACTCCATGAATTCAGCCACGCTGACCTGGTTGGCTTCGTCTTTGTTAACATACTAACAGCATAGAATTAATTTATGTAAGCAAAACATTTAGCAATGGAGACAGTCTCAAAACTTGAAAGTAGGTGGAAGGAATGTAACCATACCATTTGACAAGATCTATTAAAGGTGTCAACTGCAAATCTTCCAAGTAAGTCAACAACCTTATGATCCTTATCAACCATATTTAAAAATTCGTCAATCGGATAAAACAAGTGGTCTCTTGCTTCCTGCCACACGCATGAAATATGTGATGAAATATTTATGCGCCAAAATCGTGGATGTAGGTTTACATAGATGAGAAGAGAAAAAGAGGGAAGAACAACTAAAACATACAGCTGTATCTTTCATTCTAAACTCATCCCAGACGTCCTTCGCATAACCGTCGTTCATCGGATAACTGCCGTGGTAATTAGGGGAGCTCCCTGAATAAGAAACACATATCCACGTTTTCTTATATTAGAAACTGTCTTTGTTTTCCTCATAATACACGAGGAATTGTATGGACTTAGCTTATATTATATTAATGATCAGAGTGCAATAATAATAATAAAAAAAAAACCTTATTTAGCGTTGTAATAATTTTTTTTTCTTAAACAAGTAGTAGTAACATTAAGAAGGTATGGGAATTAATGCGTACAGGTTATCTTGATCTCCTTCTTCTTCTTCTTCTTCTTCTTCTTCCTCTTCTTCTCCTCCTCCTCCTCCTCCTTCTTGTTCTTCTCCTCCTTCTGCGTTTTGGGTTTGGGTGGTGGAGGAGGTTTGGGAACATGGGCCATGAAGGAGGTTTCGGGGTCGCTGCAAGAAAAGAGTATGAGCACGAGAACAAAATGAGATAAGAAACTTATGAGAGTATATTATTAATTATCTTCAACTGTTTACAATTAAGCTAAACAAAAATATAAAGGCCGCAGCTAGAGAACATACTATCTCCAGTCATCTGGCAACTCATCAGTATCACATCTGTAGAACACAGAATCAATGTGAATCATGAGCTCATAATCTTCCAATTTTCTTTTTGCAGACCTGTTGTCGGGGTTCCGATTTAGAAACTCCCTAGCTTTAGCTGCATTCTGAATCAGATCATACAGGTCCTTTGGAATTTCAGATGGAGCTGTCATGCACAACAATAACAATAATTAAGAAAGATGGCAATAATAGTTAATGAAGTTGTTGTTAGGATCAATGGCGGCTAATTAAGAGAAAAGAAATTCATGCATACTTGTGCTTATAGTTGATACTTCTAGTTCTTTTTGAGGAGGTGCAACCTTGACCTGGAAATCAAAAAATAAAAATAATGATCAACAACAACAACAATAACAACATGGCAATTTCATATCCCCCCTCCTCTAAATCAAAAAATAAGAATTACTGGTCGGGATGATGATGGTAATGTATTGGTGACACGTCTTTTCGTCCTGCTTCTCCTCCTAGTTGATACTTTTAGTTTTTCAGGAGGTGCGGCAACCTTGACCTGAAGCAATGAGCACAATTAGAGAATTCCTATACTGAATAGTACGAGACTGCGAGTAATGATGTTTAATCCAAACACACATGCATGCACAAATAAGCAAATCCAAACAGCCATAACCCATAAGTATAAAGAATTACTACTAATGTTCTTACAGATGATGACAATGATGTATTATTGAGGACGCTTCTCCTAGTCGAAACCATGGCGAGACGGTTAATTTGTTTTTTGTCGATCTATTAGTACGTACGCGAGAGGATGTTTTGGACAAAAAGTTGAACAAAAGTAATTAAGGAGCATGACACTAGAACGTGAGTGGGTGTTTTAATGTCTTTAACATGGGCTTGGGCTTTTAAGTGAACTAGTATATGCCAGTATAACTAACCCAATGGGCTGTCCACACCTTTTTTACCAACGGTAGTGGCAAATTGTCATGTGTTTGCTCTAAACACACCAACTTTTTATAAAAATATATATATATAAAATTGAACAAAAGTCCACACGTGTAGACGAAATCCACACGTATTAAACAGCCTCATGGACTTCGTGGAAACAACTCTGCCTTTCAAGCCCACTCGTGTTCAGGTCACACGCTCATTTATCGGCCGTTGATCGTGCTAATTAGATTGTTTTCAACTGTGCGTGCTGTGCACTCGCCAAGGAAGTGAGTATTAAACTGAGACAGTGTGTGTTTGTGTTTGTCGGAACGTGGATCCTTTATTTTGGAAGATGGCGTACGCTCTCTCTTGTGTTTAGTTTTTGAGTCAATGTCCCTACCATATGACAACTCTTTTTGGTTTCTCTTTCAAATCATTCATCATGAAAAATTGCTTATACTTAAAGATATTTAATCAAATGAAATGTTTGCAAATAGAAATTTTTTATGTTTTATGTTTTATTTTTATTATTTATTATTATTATTTTTTTAATAACGGCAATAACTATCTCACAAAATACACTTACGTACACACACGGACTATCTCACATGTCTTAAGCAGGACTTGAACCAACAATGAATAGCTTCTTACACAACAAAGAGTACCATTGGTACACAAACTCTTTTGCCATATGCATTTCTGAAAATTTGATATTTTTATAATAATTAGCATTATGCCTCGAAAATTCATAAAGCTCACCCCGATTCCGTAATTGTTTGTAAATGAATGCATAAATGTGAAAATCAGTATTCCAAAAACAAATACAGCAACTATAAACATCAATACAGTACCACTCTCGTTTTAAACAATCTAATATTTCATCTTTTTATATAAAAACTAACGTAAAAAGTGTTGGAATATTTTCTCTAAGAGAAGTCATAATTATAGCTATAGCCTATAGGTTATGAAAAGATTCGAGAACAAGTATAACATTGGATAAACACTTTAGGTGTTGGCAACCTGACTTTTACGACCAAAATTAAAGTAATCGACTATTGTTATATGATGACCTTTGGAAGTATTTGTACTTCCATTTACAGGAAACAAAGCTTGGATAATATTCGAGTTGGTATTGAATGTGTCAAAGACTAGAGTCATAACCATTTGTTTATGTACGATGCTCAATCACTGTCATAGTTAATTTTCTAACTATGACACTATGACTTGCAAATTAATCTAAATTCAAATTGATAAGACGCCGTGTAACAAAGACGTACAAACAACTACTGCATTTAATGTCAAGTGCTACTAAATTAATATGTTTTGATTTGTTTTAATTAAATATAAACTAGTTTTACGAACTCGCGCGCAAGGCTTTTACATTATTAATTTACCGAATACTAGTATAATACCCGCGCGTTGCAGCGACGGGTACTCGAAAATAAATGTTAACGGCGTCAAAAGGCAAAAGTGATAGCTAAGAGTTGTAAACCGTTCAAGCTTAAGATTATGTAAATTGACAATTTTATAATTAATATAAAATTAAGTTTAAGATTAGTCTATTTTTAAATGTTTAGGGTTTTAATGTAACTTGCTTCGGGTGAGTCAATCTATAACTTGTTTCTAAAACGTTGCTTTATCGTCGCATTATGATGATGAAATGCGGCAATGTCCTAATCAACCAAACGCAAGGTTACTGATTTCGCTCAAAGCTTTTAAAACATTGCTTTATGTTACGTTATTATGATAACGAATCTTATTAACCTAGAACAGCATTTGTATCATATGCTAGCGTATACATATTAACATCTACGTGTTGATAATATTTTTTCTTGAGTTTTAAGGACATGCGACAATAATGTTGATTTAAACAGATTAAAAGGTTATTTCGACGACATCTTTGCTTATAAGAATTGGTTAAAACATATGGGTTTTTCTAACTTGTGCCCTAGGGGCACAAGTTAATCACACAAAAAGTACACAATGGCCCACGAAAAGTACACATAGATCTACACAAAAGTACAAACAAGTGTACTTTTATGTGGGTCTCTATGTACTTTTGGTGTACTTTTAGTGTGCTTAACTTGTGCCCTAGGAGCACAAGTTAGAAAAACCCTAAACATATCAATAGGTCTTATACTGTCGGGCCTTCATTAGCATGCACCAAACGTTACCAAACATAGTCACATTTCAATTTTGAAACAAAACATTTCTATAAAGTTGTTTATATAAAATAAAGAATTTGCTCTACGTAGCCTCAATGGCTAAAGTTTAGATAAAAAAATGTATTATTAATTGTATATTAAGTTGGTTGATGATAGTGTGTGCAATTAGTTTGTGTGGTACAAATTATGCATGTCCTACCAAGTTAAATTATACATCAGTTTGTGGGTTCAAGTTTTATCGTGAGATAGAGTTGTGGTATAAATATTGTGAGATATGCCGTTTAAAATATAAATAAATTAATTAATTAAATTATACGGTTATCTTTTAAGGTTGTGTTTAGCATTTTTCATAAATAAAATAAAAATAAAAAAGTAATTTTAGGTAAGTAACCAAAATCCACCACTTGGTCTCTTCCTGGATGGGAGGGAGTAATAAAAGAGAAGAACATAATAATAATGAATGAGAGATGGTGGAGTGAGTAGGGCAGGGCTACCAAATTTAATTAAATCAAAATCCCCTCCCCCATATTTTTAATTAATCAATTAATATTTATCCAAAAAACAAAAGCTATTATTTCACATTCCGTGTTCATTTTGTTAACAAACAAACAGTATTAATATATATCTGAAGAAATCAATTTCCCATTATCCATCCCCAAATCAATCAATGGGAGTGTGTGGATCAAAGGAACAAGGCTGTGTCAGAGTTGCTCATTGGAAAAAACATAAAAATAAAAATATTAATGGAGATCGAGGAGGTGGTGGTGCTGATGGTGAAAGAATAGTTCAAAATGGTAAAAGAAGACGACGTCGTTTAGGGCGGAGGAAAAAGGCGATTAATAATGGTGTGCCGAATAAGTATGCGTCTAGGAGCAAAGTTGATCCATCTGTTGAGGCTTGTAATTCCATTGATAATCCTGCATTTCGTGGTAATTCTTTTTATTATTTTATAATTAGTTTTTTGTTTTTTGTATTTTTGTTGGGGTCATATTTATGGTTTCTAGCTTCATTAGTTGACTAGTATTAGGGGGTGTTTGTTTAAGCTTATTTATGGGCTTACCAGCTTTATCTGTTTTCTGCTTATGTTTCATAAGCTCAAATTTTCCGGTTTAATTTTGTAAATTATAGGCTTGTATACGCTTATTATGTCATAATAAGCTTATATAAGTATACAAGTTTCAAAATAAGCCTGAAAAAAAATAAGCTTATGAAATACAAGCCGAAAACAGATAAGCTTGTAAGTCCGTAAATAAGCTTAAACAAATACCCAACTGAAAGAATATGCAAAGTTGTGAACTCGCATTTAGATTGATTGTGCCTGTATAAATAATCAGAAAAGCAGTTTGGAATTGTTCAGAAGCTGTTTATTACATTTTTAAATAATCGGATAAGCAGTGTAACTAAGCAATTTCAAACAAACCTAGATTATCGGTAAAGTAAATTTTAGGCGAACAAGGTTAAAGGTCCAAAATGGGCCAACTCCTTGGAATTCAAAGCTTCACTAGCTTAATATGGAGGTGTTTGGCTTGGGTTAATAGCTTATAGAAAAAGCATATGCCTTTAGCAGAAAGCCAATTTTGAGGGACTTTAGCATAAAGCTCCTGTTTACTTTTTGATAAATTATCAAGCACTTTTCAATGAGTGTCTGGATAAGCTTATTGTTTTGTGATAATGCAATAAAGAATAAGTTAATAAGCACCTTTAAATCTTTGATAAGCTGTTTGACAAGCACCCCCATAGTTGCCTTTATTAATTTGATCACTTTAACCGGAAATCATAGTCATACTTATAATCAGTTTTTGGACACGCATTTAAACACCAATTGTGAAGAGAAAGTTGATGCTAAGTACATTGAATCATATCAGAAAATGTCGAAGCTAAAGATCAAATCGTTTGTACCTTAATGTCACTTATGGATTAAGGACGTATTAGGTTTACGTTTCGAGATTATGAGTTGTCTCTGCATGCTGCTCTATTCCATAATGTTTTTGGTTCGTCGTTGTCTTATTAACATAATTTATGTGTTCAAATTTCTTTTCAAAATCAATTCTGTGTAGCTACATTGTGTTGAACTCTGTAAATGCTAGTTTCCTTAGATCCCAAAGGCAAGTTTGGAAAGTAAAGCAAGAATACAACTTTTAGTATTTACTATACCTCAAGATATATCACAATTTTACCTGTGTTTATTGTAGCTCATTTGAAGTTGCTGTAAACAAGTTAACTTAAGAAAACTGCAACTGATCCTTGTACTAGTATTTGAGTTAATACTTTTTGTCAAAAAGAGAATAAGGAAAAGGAGTTAAAGCTCCATTTAAGTGTTCGCGTCCCAGGTAATTGATTGTGTTTTGAACTATTTGATTTGTATCAGGAAGTACAGAGTGGTTTGATACTACAACAGGGATTGACTCTGACGGTGATGAAGATTTTTACAGCACTCAAGATGGTAAGTAATTTTTGTTACGGCTGAACACAGATAACTGAAAGCGGTCAGTTTAAACATGTTAGTTGTTTGGTTTGGTCGTGTTTTAGGGAATAAAATTTACGGCTTGGTTTTCGTTTAGTGTTGTTCAAAGTGAAACCAAACTGATAATAATTACTCACTTAGAAAATCTACAGGATTAAAAAAAGTAATAATAATAAATGAAAACCTCAAAGTTTTGCTTGCCTGATAATCATGTGGTATTTTCTTTTTTAAATAATTGTTACTCCCCAACTTTGTTTTCTGCCTGTTAGTAAACATTACTCGAAGCTAGTATATAGGATTTTGGGTTCTTGAGGACTATCGATACTCACTGGTTTGCTTCTTGAAATCACGCAGATATTGTATCTCAAAGCAGTTCCATCAGTGCATCTGTTACTCCAAGATTTTCTGATCATGTTAATGGTTCTACCTTCTCTACATCTGACTCACTAACGAAACCGAGTGAATTACCACATGTATCCACCCATGTAACATCTGCTGGATATGACAATGGAACTCAGATTTTCGGGATGCAAAACAATTGTCTACCTTGTCTTAATTGCACTACCTCCACAGACGTAAAGAGCAAATCATCCTGTTCAAGCCCTCAAAGTGCAAAGAAGAGAGTTTCGTCAAGGCTTTCCTTTAAATGGAGGGAAGGGCCGTCCAATCTTTCTATATGTAAGACTTGTGTTTAACCTTCTTAAGGGCTGAATGAAACTTTTTGGGATGTCATTGTTTTCATTTGATTACATTTTTATCTGTTTCAGTGTCCCCAAAAGCTACTTTGCAAAGACCTGTTGCAGGCTCTCAAGTTCCATATTGCCCAATAGATAAGAAGATGTCAGACTGTTGGTCACCACTTGATCCGAGTACATTTAAAGTCCGAGGACATAACTATATGAAGTATAAGTTTAATATCACACTCATTTTTTAATTTAAGAATATGCATTGGCCTTACCAGACTGACACACTATTCTTTTTGTTTCCCAGAGATAAAAAGAAAGAATTTGCTTCAAATCAGGCTGCTTACTACCCTATTGGAATGGATGTCTTCTTATCTCCTCGTAAGATTGATCATATTGCACGCCTTCTTGAACTTCCTAAAGTTGAATCATCTGGAAAAGTTCCTTCTCTGCTTGTTGTAAATCTTCAAGTATGTCCATCTACCTCTTATTATTATTATTTCTTATTATGATGTTTTTTGAATTTGATCAGTTACATGATGCTTATTCATATTGCTAGGCTTATAAGATTTTATCAATTTTGCTCCATTTGGATGCAATACTCTTAATAAACCATATAAGCGAGTGTTTGTATAAGTAATTAAACTGATCATGTGCTTGGTTAAAAGTGATTATGATTATAATTTTCCTATTATTTAGGTTCAAAATGGTCAGATATGCAGAAGTAGGTTAGGAATTGCTAGAAGAAACCTCTTCAAACTTGCTTATGTGTCCCTAGGCTTAATAACTGATTATCCAATCTGATTTTTAAAGTTGCAATCATCAGTTTCAAAACGCACATTAAAACATTCCTTAACCTTTTACAAATATAGATATTTTCTTGTACTGTAATATATTTTGCTAAGCTTATTCTTATTATTATTTTTTTTAATGTAACTCGTTTGTGGACATGAATTAGACTATTTCAATGTTTGAGATTTTTCTTACCATCCTTTCTCAGATTCCTTTATATGCCCCTGCACTATTCCAACATGACTATGATGGAGAAGGAATGAGTTTTGTTTTCTACTTCAAGCTGTCCGAAAATTATGAGGAACTTCCACTCCATTTTCAAGAGAACATCAGGGTATGATTGTCATATTTCATCACCCATGCTTCATATATTTCTCCAGACTTCTTAGAACACCAAATTTCATTTAAATGATAAACTTCAAACTGCAAGAAAAATGTACAATTCACTTTTTACTGATATACTTTTTTTAGCCTTTAATGCAACATACTTACCTTTTCTATATCATTTACTGCAAGAAGTTGCATACAATGGTAAGAAATGTTTAAGTATGTTGTATCAAGTGGTTGAACAGAGCACATTGCTTATATTGGTAAAAAATGTAAAAAACATTGCATTGGCTTGCCACTTGCCTTATGGTTATTGTTCTATTTTTTATATAATTATAAGAGGCCTCAGGTTACCATTTATATTCTCTTTTTTACAGAAAATAATTGATGATGAGGTGGAAAGGGTTAAAGGTTTCCCAGTAGATAGCATTGCACCCTGCAGGGAAAGATTAAAGATCTTGGGGCGGGTGACAAACTTAGAGGATCTTCAGTTGAGTTCAGCCGAAAGGAAGCTTATGAATGCTTACAATGAGAAGCCTGTCCTCTCACGTCCCCAACATGAATTTTTCTTGGTAAACTTCAACTTTACTTGTACATATTATGAACTATCGTTGTCAATAAAAATTAAGACCCATCGTAAGCAACGAAACATACCCACACGCAGAATCTCTGTATCCAAACACTAGAAACTGGTTATTGTGACTTCGAGACACACATCCATACACACCTTTAGTTTGCTCATCAGTGTGTAATCTGATTATTCAAATCATGCAGGGAGAAAACTACTTTGAAATCGATTTGAACATGCACAGATTCAGTTACATCTCTAGAAAAGGTTTTGAAGCGTTNCAGGCTTATAAGATTTTATCAATTTTGCTCCATTTGGATGCAATACTCTTAATAAACCATATAAGCGAGTGTTTGTATAAGTAATTAAACTGATCAAGTGCTTGGTTAAAAGTGATTATGATTATAATTTTCCTATTATTTAGGTTCAAAATGGTCAGATATGCAGAAGCAGGTTAGGAATTGCTAGAAGAAACCTGTTCAAACTTGCTTATGTGTCCCTAGGCTTAATAACTGATTATCCAATCTGATTTTTAAAGTTGCAATCATCAGTTTCAAAACGCACATTTAAACATTTCTTAACCTTTTACAAATATAGATATTTTCTTATGCTGTAATATATTTTGCTAAGCTTATTCTTATTATTTTTTTAAATGTAACTCGTTTGTGGACATGAATTAGACTATCTCAATGTTTGAGATTTTTCTTACCATCCTTTCTCAGATTCCTTTATATGCCCCTGCACTATTCCAACATGACTATGATGGAGAAGGAATGAGTTTTGTTTTCTACTTCAAGCTGTCCGAAAATTATGAGGAACTTCCACTCCATTTTCAAGAGAACATCAGGGTATGATTGTCATATACTCATATTTCATCACCCATGCTTCATATATTTCTCCAGACTGACCAAATTTCATTTAAATGATAAACTTCGAACTGCAAGGAATGCAATGTACAATTCACTTTTTACTGATATACTTTGCTTAGCCTTTAATGCAACATACTTACCTTTTCTATATCATTTACTGCAAGAAGTTGCATACAATGGTAAGAAATGTTAAGTATGTTGTATCAAGTGGTTAAACAGAGCACATTGCTTATATTGGTAAAAAGTGTAAAAAACATTGCATTGGCTTGCCACTTGCCTTATGGTTATTGTTCTATTCTTTATAATTATAAGAGACTTCAGCTTACCATTTATATTCTCTTTTTTACAGAAAATAATTGATGATGAGGTGGAAAGGGTTAAAGGTTTCCCAGTAGATAGCATTGCACCCTGCAGGGAAAGATTAAAGATCTTGGGGCGGGTGACAAACTTAGAGGATCTTCAGTTGAGTTCAGCCGAAAGGAAGCTTATGAATGCTTACAATGAGAAGCCTGTCCTCTCACGTCCCCAACATGAATTTTTCTTGGTAAACTTCAACTTTACTAGTACATATTATGAACTATCGTTGTCAATTAAAAATTAAGACCCATCGTAAGCAACGAAACATACCCACAAGCAGAATCTCTGTATCCAAACACTAGAAACTGGTTATTGTGACTTCGAGACACACATCCATACACACCTTTAGTTTGCTCATCAGTGTGTAATCTGATTATTCAAATCATGCAGGGAGAAAACTACTTTGAAATCGATTTGAACATGCACAGATTCAACTTAATGGATTATGTCATATAATAAAATTTTGCCATGTAGCATGTCCGCTACTGTATAGACATCAAATGACGTCTGTGTGAAAAGCCTTGGTAAAAGAATAAATATGGTTATGGTTTCTGGTTAATGGATTATGTCATATAATAAAATTTTGCCATGTAGCATGTCCGCTACTGTATAGACATCAAATGACGTCTGTGTGAAAAGCCTTGGTAAAAGAATAAATATGGTTATGGTTTCTGGTAATAGGTAGTCCAGACAAAAGCCATGCAGATTTGTATCACCCCAAGCCTTGTCCATCAGGCGAAAGCATAAAGACATAAATGGAACAATGCGTTGAAGGATATGAATTGAACGTTAGCAACTGATGCCACAATTTAGACACTACAAATATAACTAAAAACTAGAAGACATGTCGATCTAGAACCAGGGTCACAAATAGGACAATCGTCACTGCAACCATTTCCATGGATCTAAGATTTATTCAGTACTCAGAATATGCATCCAAAAGCTGAGGGAAGTCCAACTCATTTCCCGATCTCTGTTCAAGATAGACTCCACAAAAGAAACAAAAGTAGCAGCAACATCTAAGCTGTTTTTTGTGTGATCTACCCCCACCCCACTGTAGTTATTCAAGTTTTCACCTTTTGTTGGTAAAAATACTGAGGTCAGACTCATTGGTACACTCTTGTTCATGATCTCCAACAAGATAGTCACTCCAAATGGAGGGAGAAGATGGTAAATTCACTTGGACTACGGATGCAGCAAGTGATGATGCTGCTTTGTTGATGACTTCAAAATGAGCAGTTATCAAGCTCATTGGGATAGACGGACTGCAAAACAGTTCGAAAAGCGCCGCAACTTCATCTCCTTCATCTTCATTAACTGCAAAACCTAACATTACTTAATAACATGGTCACGTAATTACTAGAACAAATTTAAAATATTACTGGTCAAGGTTGCAAAAAGCGCCGCCTAGCGCCTATGCGGATTGAACTATTCTATATAAAAGTTTTAAAAATTACGTGTATTTGGTATAAAATATGCATAATTTATATATTTCTAATAACTTTATTAATGATTTTATTATTTATATATCTTTTGTATATGCTGCAAATTATTTTGATTAAGTTTTGGACTTTTATTAAGCCCAAATAGTTATTTGCTGGGCTTGTATAAGCTTTTTCTTGGGCTATAAAATTATATACAGTATTATATTACTATGGTTATATTAGGGTTACATGATATCATAGCCACCCACCCTTCTTCTCTCTTCACCCTTTTACCATTTCTCTCTGTTCAAGAAAACAACTTGGCTCAAATTAGAACAAAATCAAAAAAATCAAAACCCCAAAACGTGTTCCAATCGGTGCCCATTTGAAGTTACAAGTCGTGGAGTGGTAACTTGTGTGAAAAGAGGCGTGAATATGAGGGGAAAAAATTTAACCGGTCCACCGCCAAGACCGATTTGACCCGCCAAACCGCCTTTTGACCAAAACGCCTAATTCGGCCGATTTGCTGCAAATTAGTGAAGCAAGGTAACAACTAATAATAAACTTGTTTATTGATTAACACTTTAGAAGAATCATAGTGATGCAAATGGAACTTGAAGAAAAAGATCAAGACAAAAGGCAAATAAAATATTAAGGGCATCTTTGTAAGTTTTTAGGTTTTTAAATTTTTATCTTGATGTGTTACATATTTGGTGTTTGCTCCATAATCTTTGAATGTGTATAAGTTGAAAGCTTTAAAATGGTTTAGAAAACCACGCTGTCTTTCATCAACGTCGACAACTACACCAATACACATGGTGCAGGCCATATTCAAATGGAGTCAGTGAATGAAGCAAGTCACGTATGCTTGATTACTTATTGAATTTCTCTTTTGTTTGTTTACATTTACCGAAATGGTATTATATTTGTTGTGTTTTTTTCTTAATGTTTTTTTTAGTTATTGGAGAGAAAGTTTATTGCTATCAATGGCGTTAGGGTAAAGGTCACAGAGCAAGAGGGATACGAGGTTTAGGAAGGAAAACACAAGCTTGTTATAAGGAACATGGATTACGTAGGCACAAGGATAAAGTTTCTATAGCATAAAATGTCATTTTATATGGTGTGGTGTTTGGCAACTTTCCACCGTACCACAGACTTCTAGTAAGTAAGATTAAGTATAAAATGACATTTTATGCTATAAAACCTTTACCCTTATGCCTCTGTAATCCATGTTCCTTATAACGAGTTTGTGTTTTCCTTCCCAAACATCGGATCCCTCTTGCTCCGTGACATTTACCTTAACACCATTGATAGTAATAAACTCTCTCTCCAATAACTACAAAAAAAACATTAAGAAAAAAAGCAAAACAAATATAACACCATTTCGGTAAATGTAAACAAAAAAAGAGAAATTCAAAAAGTGGTCAAGCATACATGACTTGCTTCATTCACGGACTCCATTTGGATATGCACCATGTGTATTTGGTGACGTAGTTGTCGACGTTGATGAAAGACACAGTGGGTTTTCCAAACCATTTTAAAGCTTTCAATCTGTACCAATTCAAAGATTATGAAGGAGACACCAAATATGTAGCACATCAAGATAAAAATTAAAAAACCTAAAAACTTACAAAGGTGCCCTTAATAATTTATTTGCCTTTTGTCTTGATCTTTTTCTTCAAGTTCCATTTTCATGTNACAAGGATAAAGTTTCTATAGCATAAAATGTCATTTTATATGGTGTGGTGTTTGGCAACTTTCCACCGTACCACAGACTTCTAGTAAGTAAGATTAAGTATAAAATGACATTTTATGCTATAAAACCTTTACCCTTATGCCTCTGTAATCCATGTTCCTTATAACGAGTTTGTGTTTTCCTTCCCAAACATCGGATCCCTCTTGCTCCGTGACATTTACCTTAACACCATTGATAGTAATAAACTTTCTCTCCAATAACTAAAAAAAAAACATTAAGAAAAAAAGCAAAACAAATATAACACCATTTCGGTAAATGTAAACAAAAAAAGAGAAATTCAAAAAGTAGTCAAGCATACATGACTTGCTTCATTCACGGACTCCATTTGGATATGCACCATGTGTATTTGGTGACGTAGTTGTCGACGTTGATGAAAGACACAGTGGGTTTTCCAAACCATTTTAAAGCTTTCAATCTGTACCAATTCAAAGATTATGAAGGAGACACCAAATATGTAGCACATCAAGATAAAAATTAAAAAACCTAAAAACTTACAAAGGTGCCCTTAATAATTTATTTGCCTTTTGTATTGATCTTTTTCTTCAAGTTCCATTTTCATGTATTAACCTTCAGTGTGTTTCTTCTAAAGCGTTAATCAATAAACAAGTTTATTATTAGCTATTACCTTGCTTCACTGATTTTTCCAAAACAGTGATGATTAATTTATGGTTTGTTTATACTTTATAAACAACTTTGTGTTATGGTGATTTTATTTGTAAAGTTGTATAATAATCCGTTTTGGCAATCACTCAAACTTGTTATCTGATTATTGCAATAAAGTGCATAATCAAATCCAAACACCGATGTCAAAACGAATAATTTGTTTTAGATAAGCAACCCAAACACCCCCTAATATGAAAATCAGATGCACAATCTGTTTTCCAACATTATAGATTGTTTATTGCTATCTTAAGATGCTACTCATATGATTACTTTCAAAATGCAACTCAGTACCCTCTAAATACCTTGGAAAGAAGACAATAAAACAACCGATAATTACCCTATGATGCTAGCTAAAATGGTTGAAGCTGCCACATCTATACATGGGGACATATCTAGATGGAGAAACATGCATTCTTTCGCGTGGTGCTCTTAGTGCTTTGTTGGTCTTTTGCTGATGCATAAGATTCGATATCCATCGAAATGACTGTATGGTGTGTCATTTTTCTTAGACTTGTGTCAACTAAGTAATGCCTTGTGTAGACGCTTCCTATCTTCCATAACTGATCTTTTACTAGTATTTGAGTTAATTCTCTTTGTCAAGAAGAGAATAATGAAAAGGAATTAA
The DNA here is from genome assembly GCA_014162995.1 of Artemisia annua. Lineage (NCBI taxonomy): Eukaryota > Viridiplantae > Streptophyta > Magnoliopsida > Asterales > Asteraceae > Artemisia > Artemisia annua. Next base: position 30,657 of record LBNU01039460.1, read on the forward strand.
AGCTCCATTTATGTGTTCACTTCCCAGGTAAATTGATTCTGTTTTGAACTATTTGATGGTTTGATACTACAACAGGGATTGATTCTGACGGTGATGAAGATTTTTACAGCACTCAAGATGGTAAGTAATTTTTGTTACTGCTGAACACAGATAACTGAAGGCGTCAGTTTAAACATGTTAGTGGTTTGGTCTGGTTTGGTCGTGTTTAAGGGAATAAAATTTATCGCTAGGTTTCCGTTTAATGCGGTTTAAAGAGAAATCAAACTCATAATAATATCACGCTTAGAAAAACTCGAAGCTAGTATATAGGATTTTGGGTTCTTGAGGACTATCGATACTCACTGATTTGCTTCTTGAAATCACGCAGATATTGTATCCCAAAGCAGTTCCATCAGTGCATCTGTTACTTCAAGATTTTCTGATCATGTTAATGGTTCTACCTTCTCTACATCTGACTCACTAGCGAAACCGAGTGAATTATCACATGTATCCACCCATGTAACATCTGCTGGATATGACAATGGAACTCAGATTTTCGGGATGCAAAACAATTGTCTACCTTGTCTTAATTGCACTACCTCCACAGACGTAAAGAGCAAATCATCCTGTTCAAGCCCTCAAAGTGCAAAGAAGAGAGTTTCGTAAAGGCTTTCCTTTAAATGGAGGGAAGGGCCGTCCAATCTTTCTATATGTAAGACTTGTGTTTAACCTTCCTAATGGCTGAATGAAACTTTTTGGGATGTCATTGTTTTAATTTTGGATTACATTTTTATCTGTTTCAGTGTCCCCAAAAGCTACTTTGCAAAGACCTGTTGCAGGCTCTCAAGTTCCATATATTGCCCGATAGATAAGAAGATGTCAGACTGTTGGTCACCACTTGATCTGAGTACCTTTAAAGTCCGAGGACATAACTATATGAAGTATAAGTTTAACATCACACTCATTTTTTAATTTAAGAATTTGCATTGGCCTTACCAGACTGACACACTATTGACTATTCTTTTTGTTTCCCAGAGATAAAAAGAAAGAATTTGCTTCAAATCAGGCTGCTTACTACCCTATTGGAATGGATGTCTTCTTATCTCCTCGTAAGATTGATCATATTGCACGCCTTCTTAAACTTCCTAAAGTTGAATCATCTGGAAAAGTTCCTTCTCTGCTTGTCGTAAATTTTCAAGTATGTCCATCTACCTCTTATTATTATTTCTTATTTTGATGTTTTTTAAATTTGATGTTTGTGGACATGAATTAGACTAAACAACGTTGTTTGATCTTAATTCAGGGCACCAAGGCTGAAGAATTGCCGGAGTGTATTTTATGCTGCCTTAATTCCGTCACATCCCCTACCTCTCTCTAAAAAACAAAACACACTTCTCTCTCTAAAAAAAAAAAAAAAAAAAAAAAAAAAAAAAAAAAAAAAAAAAAAAAAAAAAAAAAAAAAAAAAAAAAAAA